>KQ990088.1:62167-86358 GCA_001598015.1 Dorcoceras hygrometricum
TCAAACACTACAAGCATGTTCACCACCTCTTCAAGGGTGGCTTCCAGCTTGTTCATGTTGAAGTTGACCACAAAGGGGTCAAATGCAGCGGGTAGCGAGAGGAGAAGTACATCCACCGACAGCTCGTGTGGAAGCGCGATATCAAGGCCCGATAGCTTTTCAACGAGCCCAATCATACGAACCCCATGCTCGCGGACCGAAGTCCCATCGCACATGCGGCTCGTCATCAGCTCCTTGACAGCCGTGAACCTCTCATGTCGAGAGTTCTCCCCGTACAGCTCTTTGAGATGATGAAGTATGTCAGCAGCATACTTCGTCATCTCAAAACGCCGTTGCATTTCATTGGACATCGATGCCATCACATAGCATCGAGCTTTAACCTCGTCGTCCCACCATTGTTTAAGCGTTACCAGCTCCTCAGGGCTGATATCGGCAGGGGCAAACTTGGGAGCACTCTTCTCTATCGCATAGAGAAGTTTCTCCGAAGCCAATACAAGATTGAGGTTGCGGAGCCAGTCTTGGTAGTTCAGACCGGTGAACCTGTTGCTATCCAGTATAGCAGCGAGCGGGTTTTTCATCGAAACCATTTTATATGCAGTAATACTGAGAGGAAAACGGACATACATTACTAACTATATAAGATATAAGCTAAGACATAAAACATGGTCGTTAAGTTTTATGAATTACTCTCCCACTATTTTAACGATTTCACCACCCTCTAGAAATCGAGAAAACAGGTTTCTTTAGTGGGTACACGGAGCCCAATCAAGCGATCATGGACCCGAATAATATCAGCCATCCACGATCCCCGAAAGGTAGTTTCCGATTGCAACCGGTGCAACCTCCATGTATTCACCTCACGTCCAGTAAGGGCCCAATAATATGACGCCGTTTACTATCACGTGTCAAGATGACCCATCAATGTTGAGTCGTGAAGGACGGTCCCCTTAACGTCCCCAATAATATGAGCCAACGTTAAAGGGAGTTCCAGCCGACTCACAACAGTTGTCAATGACGTGGACAGATTTCCGGCATACATGACCCCCTCAATAATATGAGCCGGGCCATGTATACGGGTAGCATCGACGTACACCCATTGTTGATAGAAGGTAGGGTTAATTTAAACAATTTTAAATACCCTTTAGTTTATCGAATAAATTATCTTGATATAAGTTTAAATCAAATTTAAAACGAGGGATTTTATTTTGAAAAATTTTTGGTCTCATGCATATTTAAATCTAATTTAAAACATGCAACATGCGGATTCAATTAATCTATATATCGACATATATAAATAAATATTGGGATGATCGATCGCGAGAGCTATGCGGTCCGTGGTTGCCAGTCACGGACCTGGGTCCAATCCTAGGGGTAATGCAATATGCAATGCAATCCTATTACAAAGCTTTCCGGTTTTACAGATCTTCAGTCTTCAATATCTTGATCGTCATTGTCCACCGTCTTCGGATGTCCTCCCACAAAATCTAGTAATTTACATTTAAATTTACTATGAAAAATAAGGGATACATTTATCAAGGGATGGGAACGGGCCACAAACAGGCCCACTTAAAATGATAATCAAAAATATTTACAAACCGAAATCATAAAAACCTATCGCATACACCTAACAAATTGGGCACGGCTCTCGATCATCCCAATCATGCAATCAATCTAATTAATATGCATAAATTAAATAATCAAATTATTTATCCACAAAATCATATTTTAATTACGAAATCGCATTTTATAAATAAAATCGTATTTTGTCGATAAAATCAAATTTTAATCAACAAAATCATATTTAATTTATAAAATCACATTTAAAAATTAAAATCGTATTTTGCAATTTTAATTGTATCAAATTGATCTCGATGAAGAAAGGCAGCAAAAGAGACAGGCCTTTCAGCAGAAGGATCAAAGGCCATTCAAGAAACAGATCAAGAACCAGCAGAGGCCTCAGGAGCAAAAGCCTCTACAAATTCAACCTATAAGCTCCGTTCCTGCTTGTAATAATAGGCCATTATGTCCTAAGTGTCAAAAGCCTCATTTGGGACAATGCAGACTTGGACAAAACGTCTGCTACAAGTGTGGGATGCCTGGACATATTTTGAAGAATTGTCTAAAATCTAAGCAACTGGTGACCAGCAGAGCTTATGTGATGACTGCTGATCAAGCTCCTCCAGAGTCTACGGTGGTTACAGGTGAAATTTCGATAGCTGGACTTCCTTCTCTAGCTTTGTTAGATTCAGGAGCTACACATTCATTCATATCTACTGAATTTGTTAAGAGATTGTCAATCCAGCCAGAGCAAGTAATGATAGGTTATTGTGTGTTGGTACCATCTGGAGAAAAATTGGTGTCGCACGAATTATTTAAAAGTTTAGAGCTTAAACTTCAAGGGCATAAGATTACTGCTGATTTAATTGTGTTACCAATGCCAGAATTTGATTTAATTTTGGGAATAGATTGGATAACTAAGTTTGGGGTAGTAATTGACTTTAAACTGCGAGCGGTAGCTGTTAATCCAGTAGGAAAAGAGCCATTCCAGTTTTTGGCCAAACATGATAATAAAATTCCTCCAACTATATCATCGTTAGCCGCTACTGATAGGCCCCAGCTGTCCATTGTGGAAGTAGCAAATGAATTCCCTGAAGTTTTTCCAGAAGATATTCAAAGATTGCCACCAGACAGGAAGTTGGAGTTTTCCATTGATTTAATCTCAGGAGCTGCTCCAGTATCTAGACCACCATATCGATTAGCTCCAACAGAGATGAAAGAATTGAAAGAACAGATACAAGACCTGTTGGAAAAAGGATTCGTTCGACCCAGTACTTCGCCATGGGGAGCCCCTGTTTTGTTTGTAAAGAAAAAGGATGGGAGTATGAGATTATGTATAGATTATCGAGAGTTAAATAAGTTGACAATTAAGAATAAGTATCCATTACCTAGGATAGAAGATCTTTTTGACCAATTAAGAGGGTCTGTAGTATTTTCTAAGATTGACTTGAGGTCAGGATACCACCAGTTAAAGATTAAGGCTGCTGATGTTTACAAAACAGCCTTTAGAACTAGATATGACCATTATGAATTTTTGGTTATGCCCTTTGGACTTACAAATGCTCCATCAGCATTTATGGACTTAATGAATAGAGTCTTTCAACCATATCTAGACCAGTTTGTAGTGGTTTTCATCGACGATATCTTAGTCTATTCTAAGACTCAGCAGGAGCATGTTCACCATTTAAGAATCGTGCTCCAGATTTTGAAAGATAAGCAGTTGTTTGCTATATTCAGCAAGTGTGATTTTTGGATGGAGAAAGTATCGTTCCTAGGCCACATAATCTCTAGGGATGGAATAGAAGTCGACCCTGCTAAAGTGGAAGCGGTTCGCGACTGGCCAACACCAAAGAATGTAGCAGAGATAAGAAGTTTCTTGGGTTTAGCTGGATATTATCGGCGGTTCATCCAAGGATTTTCCAAGATTGCTGTTCCTTTAACTACGCTTACAAGGAAGAAAGTAAAAACAACTGGACAGAAGAGTGTCAAGCCAGTTTTGACAGATTGAAGCAAGCGCTGATTGAAGCCCCTGTTTTGACGATGCCAACTGATGAAGGAAAATTTGTAATTTACACTGATGCGTATAAATTGGGACTAGGAGCTGTGTTGATGCAGGATCGTAAAGTTATTTCATACGCATCTCGACAGCTGAAGGATCATGAGAAAAATTATCCAACGCATGACTTGGAATTAGCAGCTGTTGTCTTTGCCCTTAAGATATGGAGGCATTATCTCTATGGGGAGAAGTGTGAGATTTTTACAGATCACAAAAGCTTGAAGTACTTCTTTACCCAGAAAGAATTGAATATGAGGCAGAGGCGATGGTTGGAACTAGTTAAAGATTATGATTGCACTATCAGTTATCATCCGGGAAAAGCAAATGTAGTGGCTGATGCTCTCAGCAGGAAATCAGCAGGATTAACGCATTTGACTGTCCAGCAGCCATTGGCAAACGAAATTGAAAGGTTTGGACTTGAAATAGTGTCCAGCAGCAGCAGTGATATTATTCTAGGAGACCTCTCAGTAAGATCAAATTTGTTAAATCAAATTCGAGAGGGTCAGCAGCAGGACCAGCAGTTGAAGAAATGGGTCCAGCAGGATAAAGAAAGAGGTAACAGTTTATATTTTACAGAGGATGGAATCGTGAGGTATTTAGGCAGAGTTTGGGTACCTCAAGTGGATGGTTTAAGAGCTGAACTATTGAAAGAAGCTCATACAGCTCCATATTCAGTACATCCAGGAAGCACGAAAATGTACAAGGACCTCCAGCAGTTGTATTGGTGGCCAGGAATGAAGAGGGATGTTGCTAAGTTTGTAGCTGAATGTTTAACATGTCAGCTGGTGAAGGCCGAACATCAACGACCAGCAGGTTTGTTGAAGCCACTGCCGGTTCCCTAATGGAAGTGGGAGTGTATAGCGATGGATTTTGTAACTGGTTTGCCAAGAACAGTACAAGGATATAACTCCATATGGGTTATAATTGATAGGCTCACTAAGTCTGCTCATTTCTTACCAGTTAAAACGACCTATGAGGTGAGCAGGTATGCTGAATTGTATGTTAAAGAAATAGTGAGGCTACATGGTGTTCCAATTTCCATTGTATCAGATAGAGATCCCAAGTTTACATCAGCGTTTTGGAAAAGTCTACATAAAGCTATGGGTACGAAATTGACATTCAGCACTGCGTTTCACCCACAAACTGATGGACAATCGGAAAGGGTGATTCAAATTTTAGAAGATTTGCTCAGAGCATGCATTGTAGATTTTTCAGCATGATGGGATGTGAGTTTGCCGCTGGTAGAGTTTGCTTACAACAACAGTTTCCAAGCTTCGATTCAAATGGCTCCATATGAAGCTTTGTATGGCAGGAAGTGTAGAACACCACTTCACTGGGATGGGGTTGGTGAAAGAGCTGGTTTAGGACCTGATGTAGTGGAGCAAACAGCAGCAGCTGTTAGAAAGATAAGAGAAAGAATGAAAACAGCTCAAAGTCGACAGAAGAGTTATGCAGATCAAATTAGTTGAAGATGAAACAACAGCTGAGTGAACAAATAATATCAGGTCGAACAGAAGCTGTCATCAGCAGTGGAAACAATAATCAACAGAAGCGAATCAAGAAGCTGTTACGATAAGTGAAGGCAGACGTATAAGGAATCTGACGAGTTGAAAAGTAGAGCAGAAGCTGTTAACAGGAGATGAAGAAGTGAACGAACAGTGTTGTGAACACATCTGACGACAGCTGGCTTCAGTAATATGAATCTAATGAGAACGAACAATTGAGCGAAAAACAACAGCTGGGCGAGCTGGGCGAGCAGCTGATGAACAATGCAATAACGAATCTGACAACAGCTGAACACGAAATGGGATAAATTAGTTGCTGTTGGCAGTAGTGTTAAGGAAAACACTCAGCTATTGCATAGATACAGGAGACGACAAAAAGCCTGCAAAAGAAAGGACACAAGGACAACTCACTGTCGGTACTTTACCGAACACATTTCAGCAGAAGAAAACTTGTGTCTAACGGGAAGATATTTGAACAGAGGCTTTATATACAAACAAAGATGAAGAAGATCGAGAGATGCACAGTGCACAAATTGAGAGGAAAGAAACACAGAGAGACGAAGCTGTCAACTATTATTCAACCAGAGGAGCGCTTATTGCACAGTTGACAGCTGAGTCTTAATTAGCTTCGTAGAAGCATTTCCCAGTGTGTGAGATTTATTCTTTCGAGAATTGAGCATTCACTGTAAAATCTCACACACAGAGATTCACTCACAAAAACACGAGAGATGTGCGAAATTGTATAGTGAGTGAATCAAAACACAATACAAAAATCAGATCCCGTCCAAGTACGAAGACGTTAAACTCTGTGTTTGTAGCCTTTCTCACAGAGGCGTAAAACAAGTGATTGACACAGCCGAGGGCTGGTGTAGAGTCTAGGAGTTCTAGCAGCTGCTGGCTGTTGGATCGGGTTTGTACACGATGTGTAGATCAAATCTTCTAGTGGAACCTTCTGAGGCGGAAGAAGGGGAGAAGTAGGATATTTATGTAATGCCCCAAAATCCCTAGGACCATATTTATGCATTTCATAAATCATATGGGCCATTTTGGCAATTTTAAATATCATGTATCTGCTGAATTGTTCATTTCAGCAGGAAAGATTTGCGCTGCGGCTGGTTCCAGCAGGAGACTCCAAGTAGCGATGCACGAGCTGATTTATAAATTGATTGGAAAATGTTTTAAGGAGGTGAAATGATTTCTTTAAGAGAAGGTTTGGTGTTTTACAAATTAAAATGATATGAAGGGAATTTTACTAAATTTCGAAAGTGTGTCATGCTTGATTTCTCAAGTAGCTTGACACTAATCACTTTCATATAAAAATCTGTTTTCAAAGTAAGACTTTCATCATTTGCAAAGAAAAGTTTAAAGTGTTCTTCAAAGTAATTTCAGAAAAAGCTCGTGCGTTGCTCAAAGGGAAGATCTCTGCGGGAATTTGCTGTTGTTGCAAAGCTTCAAATAAGGCACGTAAAAGCTGATCTTTTCTACACCATTTGAAGCATATATTGTGTTTTAATGGATCTGATTGCCTGTATATTATTGATATATTGAAAGTTCATGTTTAAAATGATTTAGACATGGTAAGGAAGTAAAGATGGGTTCGAAAATGATGTTTTGATGTTTATAATGCTTCCAGTATGTTTTTCAGAAAGTTTATGAAGTTTTATATGTACCGAGGATTCGAATTCAATTCCAGAAATGTTATGAAAGTTCTTCTTGCAGTAGCTGTAATATTAGAATTTGATAACTGTGTAATTGGTAGTTGCTGGTTGAATCATTGGTATGGTTTGATAGGCAACAGCTGATGGCATCGTTGTTGTTTTGATATTACAGATGAAGAGTTAAGTATCCAGCAGCTGTATCTACTTGTTAAGATTCAGCAGCTGTATGGTTTTAGCGTTTATGAATGTTCTTCCAGTAGTCGTAATGTCGAAATTTGATGATTTTGTAATCAGTAGTTGTTAGTTGAATCAGTATAAAGTCTGGTTTAATAAGCGACGACTGGTAGCGAAATCATTGTTTAGATATTGCAAGCGTCTTCATAAAATCAGCAGATGCACTGTTCATCAGCAGATGCGTCTTTCTTTATTAATATCAGCAATTGCTTTCCTTTGATTAGGAATCAGCAGCTGCATTGTGATTTTAAATTCAGCAGTTGCTTTATTCATTTTCAAGTACTGTTCATTCCAGCTGGTACTAGTCTTGCGACTGGTACTATTCATTTATATAATCGTGTTAGCACTTTTCCTTGCGACTGATTGATGTGCTAACGACGTCGTTCCATTTAGCTATACAAAGATCAGCAGGTAGCCTTATTATTTCATCTGCTGATCACTCTAACGACATCGTTTCACTTTATACAAAGATCAGCAGGTAGCCTTATTATTTCATCTGCTGATCACCCCAACGACATCGTTTCACTTTATATTTATTTAAAAGACCTCGCGACTGGTTTTTATTGGTTGCGACTGGTACTATTCATTTCAGCAGGTATTAGTCTTGCGACTGGTACTATTCCTTGCGACTGGTTTTCTTTCAACCAGTTCCAGTTTAACGATATGTTTCCAAGTCGAATTCAATACTCAGTAAAGTTTTAAAATGGGAAGCAAATGTTTAAAATGATGGAACCCGATGATTTTCAGGAATGTTTAAAGAAAGGATTGTTAAGGAACAAAAGATGTTTTAGATTATGGCATAGATAGTTAAGGTCACCAAGGAGAAGGGTGAGCAGTTGTCTAGATGTCGACTGCCCTTTCATATGAGCTATATGCTAAAACTGATATCGGGAGTCATTTTGATCAAAGTGCAAATTGGACCACATAGAACTTATATGCCATGATCAACTGAAAATGAAATTGAAAGAAATGAGAAGTTAGGCTATCTTCCCCTGTTTCTGCCATTGAAATGTTTATGAAAATGCTATTGTATATTGAAGTTCCTTAACATATGCATTGTACAGATGTCTGCCTGCGTTTTATGAAATTGTTACTACTCATATTTTACTTGCTGAGCCTTTAGGCTCACTAGCTTTTAAAATGGTGCAGGTACGACAACTGGTGGAGGAACAGCAGGTGAAACTTGAATCAGCAGATGGGTGGCGTTGTGTTTATCCAAGGCCTACGTTTTCCGTGTCTAAGTTGTATTGTTTTGATTAGGTTGTGCTGTATTAAATCAGTAGCAATGGTTGTATATTTATATCAAATAGCAGCTGTTGTAAACCGCAATTGCAAAGTTATATGAAATACCCTGTTTTCCGCAAATATTTTAGCAGTAGCGCGCGAACTTATGTACCTGCTGAATCTTCGAACTGGTCTTGTGTTTTGTTTCCTTTGAGTTATAAGAGATGCAGCTTATAACAAATGATCTTTTAGCCCTTCTTTTATTCGAAAATTTTTGTTTACCCCAATTCTCGTGGCCCCGTTGGGTTCGGGCGTCACAATTTATATCCGAACTTCCAGAAACAAACAGCAGTGTATCGTTTTCTTTTTAATTACAATATTCCACATAAGCATTTTCATTAGCATGTTTACATAACAGAAATCACACTTGCACATAGCAAACAGATTTCACATGCTGTCGCATTAACATATGTTTTACAGAAATCTGTTTGCGTCGAGTTGTTTTAAAATTTAGGATTCAGTTCTGGTGTTTTCTGTATGTTTTTTTTATTACGTACCAGATCTGTCTCCGGTGCTCTGTTTTATGTTCAAGAACCCAAGGTAATTGCGCCTTATTTCTATTAGGATCAGATCTCACGCCCCTCCCTTGCGTTGTTCATTTTATTGCATCGAGAGATCTGATCCTTCGATCCTAACAAGTCAGATCCAAGGGTATTTATCAGAAAGTATCAGTACAGAAGCTTCATTAACAGATCATATCAGATCAGATCAGAACTATTCAGTACAGAGACTCAGATTTGGACATAACCTACTCAGAGTATTTCAGAGGTTATATATCAGATCTCAGATCAGAAGTCTGTATGGTGCCAAACAGAGAGGGATTTCAGATTTGGGTAAGATACAGTTAGAAAGAAAAGATAAAGGGGAAAGATTCGTAAAGGAGAAGAGATCGTAAAGTTGATTTCAGTTCAGAATCGAACAGATTTTAGATTTAAGTTTCAGGCTTATCAGATATTTATTCCAAATGATTCAACGATCAAGATTAAATCAGATAAAGCCTGTTAGACAAAGTGGATGAAAGAGACTCAAGTTTAGAGCTATTTGGAGTATATTTTGCAGGACGTAGAGTTGATATATACGATGTTTACCTACTTTGGATATAAAGGTCAACAAAGCTCTGACAACAGCAGACAAACCTCTACTCAACATTAATGAAGCATTTAATGCACGATATGGTGAAGATATTCAAATGGGGTTTGTGTCTACTGATTCATTTAATGACCGTTGAAGATGGATGTTATAAATAGCTGAAGAGATTCAACAGAAAAAGCTCTGGTTACTCTCGGACAATTTGCTCTCTCAGTGATTTTACTCTAACATAATCTCTGTCTCTCTGGGAAAAATTCTTCAAGTCTTAAACCATTCGAAATCCCAGTTCTTACCATCTCGAAGAACATTCATTCAGTTCCAAAACAGAAATAATCTTCGAGATTCCTTAACAAAAATCTATCTTCAAGATTTCTTCTGGTTCAACTTACCCAAAGATTCATATTGTTCAAAGAATCAGAAGCTGTTACAAACTTTGTGTGCTGTATCCATTGTTATATTAAAACAGAGTCTGTAAAGAACGTGCCTCGTTAAGCCGTTCTAAAAATACATTTGTTGTATTCAGCAGTGTAATCTGCGCAATAGAAGTTGCTAGGAGTTCACTTGTAGCGAGGCTTCAGTGATCGGATGTTTACAGAAGCTGAACATCAAATCTTCTAGTGGAACCTTCCTGAAAAGGAAGAAGGGGAGACGTAAGATTTGAGATCCGAACTTCCAGAAACAAACTCTGAACTCAATATATTTACATTATCTGCATCGTTATTTATATTGTTCACTGTTTAATCAGTTTCTTTTCTCACATTATTTGTTAACCGAAAAAACAGATTTGGACTGAGATCCTCATATCTGGTCATAGAGATCTGAGTTAAGCACAGACTTGTAAAATCGTTTTTAAAGGTTTCGAAAAATAAAAATCCAAGGAGTTTATTCAACCCCCCTTCTGAACTCCTAGGCCTATTGTCGATCCTAATTGATCCTATCATATAGCTCTAATAAGTTCGCAGTTATACCAATTTCAAGAGGCAGTTCATCAGCTTAGAGCTTTGCTGTTCGCATTCGTTTCTATAGCCTGAGCTAATTCGAGCTTTCTTCTTCTGTTGAACTCATATGAACTTCCAGTAGCTTTCGAACATCAAAGAATTTTAAAATAGCAAACCAGTTTTTAAAGCGATCTGTTTCAGATCAAGAAAGCAGATTTGCAGAAAAGAAAAGAAAAGAAGCAGAAAGATTTATAGAAAGTTTTAAAGAAAGTGTATTTCAAAAGAGTTTTGTGAAATGTGACGAATATCAGAGGATCAACAGAGGGTGTGTGGTAACCGATCGACAGATCGGAGTACCCTGCTAACAGAGGGTGTGTGGTAATCAGTCGACGGACCGGAGTGCCCTGCCAACAGAGGGTGTGTGGTAATCGATCGACGGACCAGAGTGCCCTGTCAACAAAGTCAAAGATTAGGGTATGTGGACAATGGCAGAAGTGTCGTTGGGTCCCGCTCCATCTGATATCAGTTAAGCTTGATCAAGCGAATAGAGGACCAAAAGAAGAGCTCTCGTTCACACTTCACTATAGAAACCGTGGGTTGTTATATAACCTGGTATTCAAGAAGATAAAGTTAGTTCCTTTATAGATTAACTTTGCATATTAAAGTTTAGAGTTTAAAGTTACAGCTTATAGTTTAAACATTTTAAAATGTTTTGAGGATGTGCAGTTTATGCTTTCCCAGTTTCTCAGTTTATCAGTTTATAATATTCAGTTTTCAACTTACGAGTTGTTCAGCTTTCAACCTCTATCAGTTTATGAGCTTTCAATTACAGTAAAAGATATTGTTATGCATGTGTTGTCTACCTTCGTTATTTTAGATTTGCTTGCTAAGCCTCTAGGCTCACTAGTTTTCCTAAGTGCAGGTGATCAGGTTTAGAGGCTGCTGGTTTGTACGAACTGGATCAGATCTGGGGTGTTTATCGTGGAACCTGCGTTTCCGTGCTAGCACAGATACCTATTTTGTTCAATTTAGATTTGAGATCTACCACTTTGCAAAGAAATTGTATCAGTTATTCCATATATAGTTCTCTGTACATAGAACGAAGTCTTTTTGCAAAGTTTATAAATGTTCCGCAACTATTCACAGCTATGAATCGTTATCTTTCTAGTCGTGAGCTGAAATTTCTATGCATTTGCACTTTAGTCCAAAAGTATTTGGTTAATTGTCTTTTGACCTAGTATGAATTGTGCGTTTTATTCAATTCGGACCCCAAACTTATTATAATTTGATTTGAAAAACGTGGTCGTTATAGAACTTGTGTCACTTTCCCCTCAAACTCCTCAAAAAACTATTCAAACTAGACTCGTTTCTCAACAACTTACTTCCAATTTCATTCGACGAAACAGATTTTCTCTTACAAAATATCCCAGAAGTATCCTACAAATCCGTAAACACGTATGAGAAGCTAATTTTCATTCTTCCAGTTTACTTTATATGTATTATTTCCCTAATGCCAATCAATAAAGAAACGTACCATCATTGTTTTTAACTATGCACATGTGCATGTGAAATTCTACAAGAAAACCATCGTCACATAATTGAGTAATACTAATCATGTTATAACATAGGTTTCTAACAATTAATACATCTTTTAATAATAATATTACCATGAATAATCTTATCCTTACCCATAACTTACCCTTTGAATTGTCACCAAATTTTATCTTAGATCTTTTACACTCAACAATCTCTGTCAGGAGCTTTGTATCTCCGGTCATATATCTGGAACATTCGCTATCTAAAACCAGGTTGATTGTTGAATCTTCTTGTTTTGGTCCCGCAAAAATGACAAATTTACTTAGTACCCAATTTTATTTGGGTCCTGGTTTAATTACACGTTTAGGACCAAAACATTGATTATAACATTGTATGCTATAATTCTACTAAATGATTGTTGTACTGGTCGTTATCCTATATCTCATTTGAACCGGCTTACAGTTATGATACCGGCTATGCATTATTTTGGTTTCTCTTCTCGTTATGTGACCTATTGAAATTTTGGTATTGGTGTTTGGTTCAACCAATCCAGACTTTCTTTTGAGCCATGTATTACCTGTATTGGTCGACTATGGTTTCAACATAGCCTAGTACAAAATGTTTAGCCTTTTGTTCATATGATGCAGTAGGCTTCACTTTTGATGTACCATGGTCATATACCGTATTGGATCGGACAAAGTTTATTAATTTAGCTTGTCAATTTTCAGATGCAGTTGGAGTACAAGTTCCTGAGGAGTAATTTCCAAAACCTAAGACAGTTCTATCACCTGCTTGTTTCGATGATCCTTGAAGATTTCAAGTGAAGCTTAGGACTTGTTCCAAGAAATAATTATGTGAGTTAATCTCAGATTTTCATTAAGCTTAGCTTGGAACACATGTCTAATGATTCCATTCTCAGTTCTTACAAGTTTACTTTTTCCCCCAGTTCATTATTTTCCTTTAAGTAATCACAGACTAAAGTACACGTAATGGTAGAGCTTACATTTCTTAATGATTCAGCCAGCTTCTTGTACTCATTTCCATGTCATGTAATGCATCTCCTCTAAATTCACTAGATCTGAAATCAAATACCTCATCATCTGGTTCAGTATATGCCATTAGACATTTTACTTCCTCATCTCTTTCACTTGAAGAAGTTTCTGAGTTGTAACACCCAAAATTTGAATCCGCCTACTCGCAATTGTTTTCTTCAGCTACAAGGATTTTTTTTCTTTTCTTCTTTCTAAATGACCTCTTGTCATTATCAGATTTTTCTTCTCTACTTATCTTCTTATCATCTTCCTTCTTGGCCATTACAATCAACAATAAAGTGGCCTAGTTTGCCACCGTAAAAGCATGCTTGACCATTTTTTGTATGGTCCTTTTTATATTGAGGTTGAGTAAATTTAGACTGATTTTCGTGCATAATTTTTTTCCAAACTTTTTAACAAATAGAGATATGACTTCATTACTTATCTGCTCTGTAGATTTCTTGAACGGTAGTTCCTCTGAGTTGTTGGAGTAGAAGTCGTCACAACAAGTACTTTTACAGTTTGAGGTATAAAGGGTTCCTCCTCACTTCTGATTCCAAATCAAACTTGTTGGCTTTGAGGTAAGCAAATAAATCATAAAGCTCGAGATTGTTAAGGTACTTGGATTCTTTCATTGCTATCGTCTTTACATTCCACTCTTTGGGTAGAGCTCTCATCACCTTTAAAGCAATCTCCCGGTTGGTATAGTCCTTCCCAAGTCCAGCAAGTTTGATGATTAAGCCGCTAAACCATTCATAAAACTTAAGAGTTTCTCAGGTCTTCATTTTGATTTTCAAATTTCTGGATGGCTGGTGTAAGCTTGTTTTCCGTTGTTTGATCATTTCCTTCACATAGCTGAATTAGTTTCTCCCAGATTCCTTTTGCGGTAGAACACTTTTTGATCTTACTGAATGTTTTCTTGTCTAGAGTCTTGTACAGAATGTATTTTGCTATATTATCCAAATTTGCCTTCCTTATCCTTTGTTGTCCATTTAGTCCTTGGTTTGTCAATATATTTGGAGCTTCATCAGTTATATCGAAAGCAATGTTGACCTTCATCACATTCATTGGTCCATATGTCATGACATACCATATGCCATCATCTTGTGCAGCTATACATATATATATATATAAAGAATAACCCGCTTTAATACCACTTGTGGGGGATCCGTAGGTGTTTAGAGTGGAGCTGAATAAGTACATAGGTATTTGAAATATTTTTCGGTAGATCATGTCAGTCGTTAGTAGACAAATCCGGTTCACCATTTATCCGGTAGTATAATATAATCTAACAAAAGATGAGAGATGAGTAGCTGTAATGAGAAAACGCGGTTGATCCCATGGTTCGCAAGATCGGTAGCGGAACGGCCGTTCCGGCCGTTCCTGAACGGGAAAGGAGACAACCTTTCCAAAGTTCCAGGTCATCACGGAACGTAGCCCCCAAACCTCCCCCACCCGCCGCCGCCGCCGCCGCCCGGGGTATTCCTGCATTCCCTTGCCGCCCCGCCTCCAATGTGTTTCTGGGCAATGCTGCCGTATCTATATTTGGGCTTTGTAGGGCAAATGATGAGGCCCAGCGACTGTTTGATGTTATGCTTGAGAGAGGAAATGTTAGATTATCTACTAGAATGTATGGGGAATAGAGGAGAGTGGTCGAAGGCAACATCCAGATTGCAATTAGTCGTGAAAAGAGAAGGAATGAATTGAGGAAATTGATCACATCCATGATTAGTACCCTAGGTAGATTAGGCAAAATGGATTTAGCCAGGAGAGCTTTTGTCGTAATATCGTTTATGCTTTTCGGATTTGATTAGTGCTTATGCGAAGATTATGCTTATTCGGATTTGATTAGTGCTTATGTGAAGAGTGGACAGACATAGAGGTGTTCAAGAGTATGAAATGTTCTTGTTTATGCGAAAAGCGTTTATGTTTTATATTTTTTTTAAAAAAAAATTCCGTGACATGACCGTTCCGTGAAACGATAATGGATAATGGAACTGGAACGGAGTTCTCCGCGGCGATCTCCGTGACCGTTACTGCGAACCATGGTTGCTCCTCTTTCTTGATCTGATGAAATCAATGTGTGGGGCCGGTTGAGCTAAACGATTTTCAAGTATATTTTCTCAAGTTCTTTTCTGAAGGCTTTTCGATTTTTTTTTGGGTAGTTTAGTTGTTTGCTCCATTTTGAATCTTCTTCGGTTGTAAATAGCCTTCCAACATTAATACGCAAACTTTCGAATTAATCTTGTATGTTTGTGTTAAATGATATTGTCTCTTTTTAGCTCTCTAATGATAGGTTCTTTGACTTATGTAGAACATTTTTCTCTTTGTGGCGTGTCTTGATCCATCAATATTTAATGCTCCTTGTCTATCATTTAATGATCTTTGACTATTATATATATCCAACCTTCTCGTGTATGTCTATATATGACAAAGCTTTTAAATTAACGACCTTGAATGCGGTCGCAGAATGTTAGAATCAATTAATGATCCGGTGGACATGCTTGGAGTGTAATCCAATATGAGCTTTCAGCTAGTCTTATGTTCCAGTCCTTGATCTGGTCTTTCTCTATCCGGTTCTCCATTCAGTGTGTAGCATCCAATATATCTTTTGCATCTGGTGGCTGTTTTCTCTAAACTTTATTTCTCTATGCATAAAATACATTATTCAGATTAGTAATCACCGAAGCATTAATATAACACTTGGTTCAAAATTTACCTAAAACCAAATTATATGTGTCACGCCCCGAGACCGAGACTCATGACATCGACAATATTAAACAATTATAAAAATTGTGAAACATTAAGCCATCATAGCATAGCTCAAATCAATCTATTACATATCCAAAAATATGTTCGTTTTTACATCGAAAATCAGAGAAAATTGCGGAAGCGAAAAAAATAAATAATTACATCAACAGAAACTGAATCTTCACCAGCCCCAAAATTGTTCTTGTTCTTCTTCTTCTACCTGCTCTTCATTCTTATCTGGGGTGAGAAGTAAGGGGTGAGTGTTTGGGGAAACACTCAGCAAGTGGGGGATACCATTCGAGCATAACAAATATTCATATATATATACTGAATAACAGATCTCATAACAGAGTATAACATAGCGTAACAGAGCATAACAGAACATAACAGAGCTTGACAGAACTTAACAGAACGAGTTGCAGATAAGCACTGATGATTACTTCGTGTCTATGGTTTACTGATCAATCCCTAATTTTTACTCCTCTAAGGGGTCGAGGCCATGTGGTTACACCAAGTAACCCAGAGTGTGGAATATTCCGTAGACCCATATTACGACATACATATCAGTGCAAAACAGAGCTTGAAATGAAACAGAGATCTGAACAGAAAAGTGCTCGAACAGTAGGTTCAAAACTGAATTTTTACATGGATAATATATAAATAATATATCAAACGAATATAATAGCAAAAACCCACTTACAGTAATCTGAAACTTGATTGAAATCTGGTATAAAGCTGGTGCACTAGGGAGCAAGGTTTCAACGTGCAAGTTACTGTAATTTTTCTGAGAAAATTTTGGGAGAATTGTGGGTCCTTTGATGCTACAGCGAGGTATTTATAGGTGCAGAAATGGGCAAATCAAGGGTCTGCTATTAAGGCCATAAATCCCTGCTTTCATGGCCATTAAAATGGCTGTTACAAAAACATTAGTGTAGGCATTGATTTGGGTCCCTTAATTGGCCATTAATCCTCTAAATTGGCAGTTACAAATTGTGAATCTGATCTGTATGTGTGTAGAAACTGCTGGAATTCGCGAGCTAAAATCTGAATTTTCGTTGGTCAAAGCTGAGTTGACCGTCCCGCAGCTGGTTTGAGCATCCAGCAGCTGGTTTGACCTGTCCAGCAGCTAGTTTGACCAGTACAGCAGCTGGTTTGACCTGTCCAGCAGCTGGTTTGACCTGTCCAGCAGCTGGTTTGACTGTGCAGAAGCTGGTTTGACCGTGCTGTGTCTGGTTTGACCGTGCTGCGTCTTGTTTGACTTTTTGGGTCTGGTTTGACTTTCCTGCGGCTGGTTTGACCGTGTTGCGTCTGGTTTGACTTTCCTGGGTCTGGTTTGACTTTCCTGCGGCTGGTTTGACCGTGTTGCGTCTGGTTTGACTTTCCTGGGTTTGGTTTGACTTTCCTGCGGCTGGTTTTTTTTCTTTTTTTTTCCTGGAGCTGAATTTTCGGGTCTCACATCCCTCCCTCCTTAAAAGAAGTTTCGTCCTCGAAACTTTGGTTATTTTGATCATCGAAAAGGTAGGGATATTGAATACGCATCTTCTCCTCCATTTCCCACGTGGCTTCTCTTTTGGTGTGGTTGGACCATTGGACTTTAACGTACGAGATTGTTCTTCGTCTTAGCACCTGGTCCTTTGTGTCCACGATTCTTATCGGGACTTCTTCATAGCTCAGTCCTTGATTCAAATTTCCTTCCTCGAGGAGTGGTCCTTCATCAAGAACGTGGCTAGCATCCGAGATATACCTCCTCAGTTGTGAGGCATGGAAGACATTGTGGATTCTATTGAATACGCATCTTCTCCTCCATTTCCCACGTGGCTTCTCTTTTGGTGTGGTTGGACCATTGGACTTTAACGTACGAGATTGTTCTTCGTCTTAGCACCTGGTCCTTTGTGTCCACGATTCTTATCGGGACTTCTTCATAGCTCAGTCCTTGATTCAAATTTCCTTCCTCGAGGAGTGGTCCTTCATCAAGAACGTGGCTAGCATCCGAGATATACCTCCTCAGTTGTGAGGCATGGAAGACATTGTGGATTCTTGACATATTTTGCGGTAATGCCAGTCTATAGGCAAGTGTTCCTACTCTTTCCAATATTTCGAATGGTCCGATATATCGGGGATTCAGTTTTTCGGCCTTATCGAATCGGACTATCCCTTTTATTGGAGAAACCTTAAGGTACACTTTTTAACCTACCTCGAAGGTCAAGAGTCTTCTCTTTAAATCTGCCCAGCTCTTCAGTCGATCCTGGGCTGCCTTCAGTCTTTCCTTTATGACGGCCACCTTCTTTACTGTCTCCTGGACATGTTCAGGTCCTGAGATGACCTTTTCTCCAACTTCATCCCAATACAACGGCGATCGACATTTCCGTCCATGGAGGGCTTCAAATGGTGCCATTCCTATGCTGCTGTGGTAGCTATTGTTGTACACGAACTCTATTAAGGGTAGATGTTCGTTCCAATTACTACCGAAGTCTAATGTGCAAGTCCGCAGCATGTCTTCTAGGGTCTGGATGGTCCTCTCAGTTTGGCCATCTGTCTGAGGATGGTAAGCCGTACTGAGGGTAACCTTACTTCCCATGGCTCCTTGGAAGCTCTTCCAGAAACGAGATACGAACCTTGGGTCCCTATGTGACAGGATGCTTGTTGGAACTCCGTGCAGCCTGACGATGTTGTCCATGTACAGGGAAGCAAGCTTATCAAAGCCGTAGTTCATTCGGACAGGCAGAAAGTGTGCGGACTTTGTTAGTCTATCCACGATTATCCATATCCCATCATAGCCTAATCTTGTCTTTGGCAGACCTACTACAAAGTCCATGGATATGTTTTCCCACTTCCACTCCGGAATTTCCAGCGGTTGTAACAATCCTCCGGGTCTTTGATGTTCTGCCTTGACTTGTTGGCATACGTGGCATCTAGCAACAAAATAAGCGACATTTCTTTTCATCCCATTCCACCAGAAGTGTTCCTTCAAATCTCTATACATCTTTGTGCTTCCTGGGTGGATTGATAATTTGGACTTATGTGCTTCAGACATCACTTCCTGACGGATGTTATCGACGTCGGGTACATGGTCGTCCGTTCATCCAAATGATCCCATCTTGGTCTGTTCGGAAATCAGGCACTTCCCTTTCCTTGATCTGTTCTTTCAGCCTCATCAAGCTGTGGTCTTGATCTTGCTTTAGCTTGACCAATTCTCTAAGGCATGGTTGGGCTGAGACTGAAGATAGTATCACCCTGTTCATGTTCTTCCGACTTAACGCATCAGCTACCTTGTTTGCCTTTCCTGGGTGGTAGTTGATCGTTAAGTCGTAGTCCTTTAACAGCTCGAGCCATCTCCTTTGTCTCAAATTTAATTTCTTCTTGGTGAATATGTACTTGAGACTTTGATGGTTGGTGAATACTTCGCACTTTGCCCCATAAAGATAGTGCCGCCAAATCTTTAGAGCGAAAACTACCGCTGCTAGCTCTAGATCGTGGGTTGGATAGTTGTGTTCATGCGTCTTCAGTTGTCTTGATGCATATGCAATTACTCTGCCATCTTTCATGAGCACACACCCTAATCCTTCTTTCGATGCATCGCTATAGATGGTAAAGCATTTGTCCCCTACGGGTAACGTCAGAACAGGGGCAGACGCAAGCTTCGTCTTCAGAGTCTCGAAGCTTGTCTCACACTCTTCGTTCCAGTTGAACTTGGAGTTCTTCTGGGTGAGTCTAGTGAGTGGTAAGGCTATGGATGAGAAGCCTTCTACGAACTTCCGATAATAGCCGGTCAATCCCAAGAAGCTTCTAACTTCTGTCACGGTCTTAGGTGCAGGCCAGTCCATTATGGCTTCTACCTTCTTTGGATCTACTGATACGCCAGCTTCGGAAATTATATGGCCTAGGAATGCCACACTCTTCAGCTAGAATTCACACTGCTTGAACTTGGCGTACAGTTGTTTCTCTCGCAGGGTTTGGAGAGTAATTCGGAGATGTTCCTTGTGGTCTTCTTCACTTGATGAATACTCGAGTATATCATCTATGAACACAACCACAAATTTGTCGAGGAATGACAACCTTGATTTATTTGATAGGTAACCTTGATTTATTTGATAGGTAAGTTCTGGTTTATGGAACTAGTAATAAATATCTAGGACTGCGATGATTATCATTTTTTTATAAAAGTTAGTTGTTAAACATTGATCTATGCTAATTTTCTGACTCCTTTCAGGAGAACCTTTTCAAATCGCAAGAGATATAAGAAGCTGAAGTTAATAGGATATATTTTTTTTAATGTCTATTTCAAAGACAACATATTGAGTACTCGTATAGATTGATGAATTAAATTTTGCAAGATTGGTTTTTTGTGTTTTTGGGAAGATTTCGTATAGATAATAAGGAGAATCATTGTCTATATTTGAATAATTATACTTGTGACTTTTGGAGAAAATCACCTACTGGCCATTTTGAGTTACACAACTATTATAAACAAATTCTGACAGTTCCATTATATTCAATTTTTGTCAAGAGCTTTAAATTGTTAGTGGTACAAGTACATTTACTGTACTGTTTATTCGTTCCTTGGGAGAGAAAGGTACTGGTATCGATAGAGAATCATGCACGAATTGAATGGAGTTCGAGTGAAGCGGGGACAAGTCCAATGATAATTGCCAAAATAGAATCCACTAAATATATTCTTCATTTAGGCTTCATAATAAACGATGAAGTGCTATTTTCTTTTTATTAAGTCCCCCAAGTTTGTAACATAGTTCTCAATTAGTGGAATTGTTTGATGTCTGAACGTGACCCCGTCGATATAGATCTTTCATCGAACTACGTTAAACTCCTGGTGGTTATTGTTTGCATTAGTTACCGTTACGCACAATCACATGGACAATATGATTAAACAGAAAATATAACACATATTTTTTAACAAATAACATAAATTTTAAATGAAAAAGATTCAAACCAAAACTCCAACGATATGAAAGGGCTGAAAGGATGTGAGCCGTATCTATCCATTCTTGTCTATGTACACTCTCTTTAAAGCTATCAGCAATCAAAATTGAGAATCACGGTGAGTTACGCAACAAACGTATTTTTACACTCACTCTTATTCTTCTGTATAAGTTAACCCACTAATGAATTAAACCTTGTATAGGTCAGAGGTCTCTTGGCTCATACAGATGATAAATCAAGGTATATGCACGAATAGGCAGAGGCCCGAAGGAGAGGACCCATATAACGGACTAATTTCCAGAGCATACCTCCACAATGTTTCAATGGGGAATATGCTCCACACGAGAATCGAATCCGTGAAATCCGGGAAGTTACTCCCACATCACTCTAGATCTTACCAACTCGTTTGTGCCTCTGGAAACCACTCTATCTTATTCCGAAACTCATTTAAAGGTAAACTCAATTAAACTTGTAAACCTTGCATTAAACTCAATTAAAGTTGTAAATCTTAAAGTTTGGTTCCTCGTGCTCTTTAGAACCTCGATCAACGCACAACATTAGATGGGAGCTCGACGACAATCTTGCCAGAGTAGCAAGATCACGATGAACTATCGGGGATGTACAATCCGTACCAATTTTTTATCCCACGTACCATATATTTATTAGATATTTACAAATTGTTATTAATATCCAATCTATGGTTTATTTATATTTAATTGATAAATGTGGACAGAGATGATTTTCTGCCACCAACAAATGTTAATAGAACGTGTAGTTATCTAATCGTTATCAGAAACCGATCCTCTCTCTTATCATCTAATTATCACCTATTCAATTGACAACTATGTTCAATAATTTTCACAGCAGAAAAAACACGCTTCTATATAAAGAGCCGCTATATGAAGGATTAATGAAATATCATATAAAATTAGTATAATATCAAAATCAAATGAGTTTCATAATATTCTGATGAATATTATGTACATGTCATATTAACGTGTTGTTACTGATATCAAATGACATAATGATTGTTATTAGTGTAGTTATGAAGTTGACTGAATGATAATTTCAACAAAGATATGGACCATTATCGATCTTTTTATTTATGATTCGTATTAGGTAAGGCGCCTTTGCGTCATATTAGTCTACTTTTGTATGCTCAGCTCATGGATGGCAATGGGACTGGTCCGATTTTGTCATTGTCATTCCTACTTCCGAATAATTCGGGATATCCATCCCCATCTTCACGGAGATCGGTTCCCATCTTCGCCTCTAATATATTAAAAATATTATTTATTATTTATTACTTATTATTCTAATTATTATCATATACACGCTTCTAATATATCGGATACTATAAATTTACTATTATATATTATTATTACTCAATAATATGTTATTAAAGAACAATATATATATACACATATAAATGTTACTAATAGATATTATTTAGGTTTGGATATTTTTAATCATCCAAATATACATAAAATAAGAATAATAATATGATTTGTATTAAATAATAATAATATTATTATTACCATCCCATCCCAATTTGATTCCGGGATTTCAAAAAATATCGTACCCGTCCCGTTTCGGGTTTTCTCACGGCACCAAACCCTCATGGAAAATTGCCAACCTGCTCTGAGCATTAAGTAATTATTTGTTTAAACCATAGTGATTAACATAGAGTTCCTCGAATGTCTATCATCAATACAAAAACACAAAAAGTGAGAACACTCCTCTTCGACAAAAGAAATATATGGTTTTTCTCAATGTTACACTTAAATAGTTTCATACAGGAATATGAAAAAGATTACCGTCAAGATTCCAAGCCTTATAATCTGCTTTGTTATGAATTTCATTTGATTATAACGATCACTTTTGTAAGTTTACCCGCCACTGTTGAGATACTTCACATAAAAGACAGTAGGAAAAAGACCACGCTTTCATGTTAGGCTGCGAAAGACGAAAAACTCTTTTGGAAGTTACCAATTTGAAGAAAATTTCACATTCCAATCATTTGCTGAATTGAGCAACTCAGAAATTGTCGGCAGTCGGCATGGATCAGAAGCGAAGCTACCAAGTAGATTCTTAAATGTCGAAAATCTTGATTGATTCACACTTTAAAAAAATGTCACTCGAGGATTTCGAAATGTTATAAACATTTTGGTGTGATAATGACATGAAATCCAACAATGGCGTGATTTCTTATGGTTTGATATTGACTTAAACCCAACTACGAGCAACGTTATTCCACTCCACTAATCTCTCTCTCGTGTATATCTAATCATTCAAATTGGTGAGCAAACTCCATTTATTTTGGCTTAAGGTCAAGGTCCAATTATTTTTCTCGATTTGATGTGAGTATTTACTTTGTAGTTTGATCACCTTCACGGTTCGAAAGTCGAACAATGAATGAAGTTTTGTCTGTCATGTTTAGTTCATGTCTTTTTACTTGTTGATTGCTAATGCTATCTATTGTGATTGGTGTGTTTTGAGAATAAATTATTTTTCCTATTTCCGTGATCTTTTATTACAAGTGGTTTAGGAAAACTTAGCGGTGGACTTCGGGTTTGTGAGTTCTTAAATGATATAGTATGACTGATCTTGAACTTTTTTACCATAACATATACTTGCTTTTATGTAATAATAGAAAATCAGCAAGCTTGATCTTTGTTTGCATGTTGCATGTGTTAGAGTAGATGCCCAACTAGCCAACTTGTGGCGTGTGGGTTTTATAGACTCTTGTACAAACGATCTTTATATATGATATTCGCATTCTTTTATATGGCATTCTTTACTTTCATTATGTGTGTAATTATTTACAATTGTGTTGAGTAAAGACCTAGAATACACTAAAGCGTATGTTAGATGTGATAGTGGGTATGACGGCTATCATGAAACACATCTAATAGTCGCTGTGTACTCTAAACATGTTCCTAGTCGATTGGGCCGTCAAAATGAGGATAAGGCCGCCCGAGTTCGAGACTAGTATCTGCGATGCGAAGTACCATGTTTCATTGGTAGGGAACATTGTGATGTTCTGAGCATGCAGATAGATAGTGACCTGGTGATCTATCGAACTACCCTCCTTCGAACTTTCCAAGTGGTTACCATTTATCGAGTGGATAAGTCCGAGGTCTTGGTTGTACTGATTAGTCCTCACGACTCGAAACGTCATTGAGACTCTACATGATAGGCGTCTCACTTTGACCCGTTTGTCGACTCACTTGGGGTCACCAGGCGTCGGGATTGGGTGAGACCCCGATGCATGTAGGAGTCGATGCATCGTTGTCGAGGATTCACCGCTCGCAGACATGCGTGGATATCCTATGCTATCTGAGGGGATAATAGTGTATAAATCTATGGCCAGAGTACTAGAAGTGTTTTAGGTAAATGTGTTTACCTAGTTACACTCGCGATGTCACTATTCGATCTCCAAGATGTACGCATAGCTATCGGATCTATAGCGACTCTCGATTTACCAATGGTCGTTGATCTGATCGGGATATATGGATTGAAAGGACCGTACAGTACGCTAAACACGACCAACTGGTTCTTGCAGGCACTAACAGTGATACCTAGGGGATCATGGGGCGATGTTGCTAGACGCT
>KQ990090.1:9856-20380 GCA_001598015.1 Dorcoceras hygrometricum
GTGTCAAAAAGAACTTTCGCAGGATAATCAAATATAAAGCATGTACCTCCAATCACCATGCCAGGCGTCTCCTCAGCCTGCTCTCTGTTCAAAGCATTCGCCTGAGCCTGCTGGGGAATCTGAAACTGAGGTCAGGAAGGTCCTCCAAACCTAGACGGCTCACGAGGCTGAAATCCTGATCGCTGGGATTGAGAGAAATACTGTTGTTGCTGCGAAGAACCACTAGCTGAACCCTGCTGCGACTGACCAGAAGACTGCCCTCCTATCGAAGGACACACCCTAGCGAAATGTCCCGGCTGACGACAAAGATGGCAAAGTCCTCTAACTCCACGACACTGCGAAGTCTCATGCCTCCCTCCGCACTGCTCGCAAAATCCACCGCCAGAACCACTGCCTGAACCGCTGCCAGAACCTGAACTCATGGAACTAGAGGAACTCGAATGGCCCTTCTTCTTGAATTGCTTCCCTCTAGGTCGAAACTGCTGGCGACTCGACTGCTGTGACCCCTGAGGAGACTGATACGACTGCGACACCGCCGGCGCTGGCTGCGGAGCACGTCCAGTCGTCTGATGCATCGGAGCCTCGGGATCCATCAAACTCTCCTCAATATCAACCGCATTGTTCACAGCCTCCATGAAAGTCGTCGGGGACCCAGATAACACCATCCGGTAAAGATCAGGTCTCAAGCCCTTCAAGAATTTGTTCCTCTTCGTCCGCTCTTGGTTCGCTACACTCGGCATGTACACCAAAAATGCAGAAAACTGCCTTGCATACTCAGCCACTCGCATGTTACCCTCCTTTAGGTTGTCGAACTCTCGCTCTCGGCTGGGGGACGCAAAAAATTGCCTTGCATACTCGGCCACTCGCATGTTACTCTGCTTGAGATTGTCAAACTCTCACTCTCGGCTGGCGAAGTAAGACTCCGGGGTATATTCCTGACGGAACGCCTCACAGAAACTCTCCCAGGTGATCACTGCTCCACTATCACGAAGCATCCTAGAAGTACCCCTCCACCAGCGCTGCGCATCATCCCGCACCTGCAGCACTGCCAACTTCAATCTCTTTTCCGGAGCGTACTCCAAGGTATCGAACAGCTCCTCCATCTGTAATAACCATGCCTCAGCTCTCGCACCTCCCTCAGTAGCAGCAAACGTCGGAGGGTTCGTATGCTGAAATCGAGCTAAAACTAGTTCCATCTCACCTATCCTTCGAGTCACATCATCCACCCGATGAACATCCTCATCACTATCTGGAGCCCTAGACCCCTTTAGCGGAACGTCTAGATCTACCTCTTCTTGGCGGCATCTACACAAGTCTAGAGGTAAGGCTAACAACAGATATAATATCAAGGCAGATAAAATCACGTAAGTCACAGAGGCAATCAACAATCAAATCAAAACTCTGTGCCTAGACTCGAGTGTGATCAAAAGAAGTCGAGCTTATCCCGGTTTAAGCTCTGATACCAAAAATGTCAGGCCCCGTGCTAATTTCTCCCAATTAACACTTAATAAACGCATAAACACGGAAGCTAAAACCAGGGCTTAAAAATTTTTCGAAATCATTTGGGCCTGAACGTCAAAACATACATTCAAAATATCGATAATCAAAATATAAGTTAACTCAAACTTATACAAACCAGGTAACAATAAATCTCAAGTCTAATACAAATCTCAAATACATAGAAACACGGGGCATCCCCCGGTTCAATACATAATACAATATACTGGGACTCATGGGAAAGGGGGTCGACTAGCTGAACCTCCACTCTGTCCAGCCTGACTACCTGAAGATCCTGCAAATGGGTAACACAGACCCAAGACACAAAACAGGAAAACAAGGTACGAGGTCAAGCCTCAGTACTAAGAGCTATCAAAACAGCTAAACATGCAACATGCCATAAATCAATGCTATGAATGCATGAGGGCTATAAAAGAATCAGATATCTAGACCAGTCTATCAACTGGTAACTCAAATCAGGCCTCTATACCACCCACAGACAATCAGCCGGTGGAAATCATCGGTCCGTGGTCATCGGGGCCCGTCAGCCCATCACAGCTCGGTGGTAGACACTCGAATCCGGTAGTCACCACTCCGATGATACCGTTGGACTTTTCAGGCACGACTCAACAGTCGGCCAGTCACAACGTGGCACCTAATCAGGTCATCAAATCAATCTGACGTTTCAGGCTCAAGATGCATGCATGAATGCCGTTCAATATCAATGCTCAATGCATACAAGGCATAATACGTGAAAACAGTAGGCATAACTCAAGCAATTCAGCAACTGATTCACGTAAACACATAGCTGCAATTTCACAGATTTCACAACATTGAAATATAGTCATGTTCACACTCAAAGCTGGTAAGGACTGCTCAATCGTACCTTTCTTCCTCAAATTACCTAACAGATTCGAACAAGGCACGGCAGACACTTTCGGGATTTCTCAAATATTTGCCCCTGGCTTCCAAACTAGTATCAATCGAAAGAGCAAGTCTCCAGGAGTCCAGCGCCACTAAAATCGTGAAAAACAGAAACTGGAAGCGACGGGAATCGGCGATTGAAAGTTACGGTGAACACTATCTATTCGAGGGTTTGGGAAAGAAGATAAGAAATATCGGGTTCTCAATAATTCTAAGTGTCGATCAACACTTCTATATATACTCCCAAATCCAACGCCTGCTAATTACCAAAAATCCAGTCGACGTGAACAGTAGAGCTCTTCTAACAAACCAGTCGTTGCTCAAAACAAATCCAGACGCAAAAACCAGACAACGTATTCTTAAAGGAAACATCCCAAAATGACACCGTTCCAACTAACTCAAACGACGCTGTAGCGATATACCAGCTGAAAACAGGTTCCACATACAATGAGACCAAAAGCTGGTACCGATCTCTTCAAACAAGCACCAGTCGACTGGTTACGCAACACACAACAAAACGACGATGCATCAACT
This sequence comes from Dorcoceras hygrometricum, assembly GCA_001598015.1. Lineage (NCBI taxonomy): Eukaryota > Viridiplantae > Streptophyta > Magnoliopsida > Lamiales > Gesneriaceae > Dorcoceras > Dorcoceras hygrometricum. The sequence continues at coordinate 12,812 of KQ990090.1, forward strand.
AATCTAAACGACGCCGTAAAGGTTACGTCAGCATCGCTACTACCAGCTGGTCATCCGGTCGCAACACATTCCTCACAACAATTCTCTTGCGGCTGGTACCAGACGCAACACTCATAACGCAGCGTTTCAACTTATCGAAACGACGTCGTCTCCAAAATCTGCGACTGGTTTCTAAATTCAATGCACAACCCTCCTCTACTGGATTCCACGTGCGCAACAGTAAACGCCACGCATCATTTCCTCATTGATTCTTGCAATTGCGCGCCTGCTTCCAGCAGCAACCACCACAAGCGCAACGACTGAATTCCAAAATTCGACCAGCTGCAAGCTACAGTAACCATCTAACTCAAATTCCACCAGTCGCAAGATACAATACCGTTGACCCGCGTTGACTCTTGCATTTTTGCTGCGACTGATTTCGATACTTAGAGAAATTTGGTAATTCAAATCTCGTGACTAATCCTTCCAAAATATTATTAATCACTAATAAAATTTGTCAATCCTCACAGTTTGAACTGTAAGCTGAGCTAATCCCACTGCTCTTCTACTTAGTGCATCAGCTACTGCATTAGCTCTACCAGGGTGATAGCTAATTACACAATCGTAGTCTTTAACTAATTCGAGCCATCTTCTCTGCCTCATGTTAAGCTCTTTCTGGGTAAAGAAATATTTAAGGCTTTTGTGGTCTGTAAAAATTTCGTATTTTTCCCCATAAAGATAATGTCTCCAAATCTTTAATGCGCTGCTAATTCAAGGTCATGAATAGGATAATTATTTTCGTGAATCTTCAGCTGTCTAGAAGCATAAGCAATACTCTCTTATCTTGCATCAAAACAACTCCCAATCCTATCTCGATGCATCTGTGTAGATCGTGAAATTCCCTTTTCCTGATGGTAATGTTAAAACAGGGGCTTCCATCAATGCCTGCTTTAACCTCTCAAAGCTAGATTGGCATTCTGGAGACTAATCGTACTTAACATCCTTCTTAGTTAAAGACGTTAAAGGAACAATTATCTTAGAAAATCCTTCTATAAAACGTCAATAATATCCTGCGAGACCTAGAAACTTCAAACCTCTGCTACACTCTTAGGTACAGGCCATTCTCGAACAACTTCTACTTTGGAGGGATCTACTTCTACACCATTTTTAGAAATGATATGACCTACAATCTTTTCGATCCAGAATTCACATTTACTAAACTTAGCAAATAATTGTTTAGTCCTTAAAATCTGAAGTATCACTCTGAGATGGTCAGCGTGCTCTTCTCTGCTCTTAGAGTAAATGAGAATATCATCAATAAAACAATCACGAATCTATATAGAAAAGGTTGGAATACTCTATTCATTAAATCCATAAATACCGAAGGTGCATTAGTTAACCCAAACGGCATCACTAAGAATTTATAATGGCCATAACGTGTTCTAAAAGCTGTTTTATTTACATCTGCATCTTTTACTCAAAGCTGGTGATAGCCAGATCTAAGGTCGATCTTCGAAAATACAGCAACTCCTTGGAGTTGGTCGAATAAATCGTCTATCCTAGGAATAGGATATTTATTATCAGGCCCGATGCTCTAATCACATATTAGTACTCATTTAATCTTAATTACACGGAAGCATTCAAAATATGGGCTAAAATTTTTCAAATTTGGGCCTGATCCAATATTCATTTCAAAATAAGTTCATACTCAAAGTAAGGATTTAAATTCAAAATCCGCGACAAATAACATCAACAGGCAATAAATCAACAACAGATCTCCAAACATAAATAAAGGCACAGGACATCCCCTGGCTCAATACATCAATACATAGTTATAACTGGGACACAAATCAAAATGGGGATCGACCAGCCGAAGCTCCACTCTGTCCAGCCTGGTTACCCGAAGAACCTGCAAAGGCCAACCAAGACCCAAGCAGCCCAAAAACAGGGAAAAGGAACAAGGTCAAAACCTCAGTACGAAGAGCACTCATAAAACAGCAAATCATAAAACATGCAATATTCAGATCATGATATGCATGAGGCTGTCAAGGAAAATCGATCATCTAGGCCAAATCTGGAAAATCTCAATTGATACTCAAACAGCACGCACAGCCAATCAGCCGATGGAAATCATCGGTCCGTGAATCTTCAGGTCCATCGACCATCATAGCTTAGTGGTCTTCAGGCGCGACAGCTCAGCCGGCCACCACCCTGATGATACCATTTGACCTTTCAGGCTCGACAACTCAGCCGGCCGATCACAATTCTAGCTCAACTCGGGTCATCAATCAAACATCAGTCTCATGCATGAATGTGAGACCCGAAAGCTGATAAGATTAATTGTGTTAATTAATCGGGTTTTATTGAGATCAGCTTTGAGTTGTTATGCTTGGAGAAGCTATCGTGTAACGCCCCAAAATCCATAAGACCACAAATTCTAAATCCTTATAATTCGAGGACACATTTCTAATTTCAGATTTCAGCATTGTTTATTTGTTCGAATAGCTGGTTTCTAATTTTCAGATTTCTTAAGGTGCAGAGATCCGATCAGCTGTCACCCGAGCATGGCTAAGCAATTTTCAAACATTACAAATAAAATGATGTTGGATGGGGGAATGGTTAAGTTTCAGATTTTGGGTAGTACTTTTACAAATCAAAATATTTACAGGGAATTTTAAGTAAAATTTTCTGAAGTACGCATGGTTTACCATGCCTACTCAAGTATTTCTCCCTGTTGCAAATCAGACCCCCATGCCGTTGTCCTTGTGAGCTATAAGTTCATTCCTTTGCAAGAAAATACTCATTTTTGCATAAAAGAAAATAGGAAGCTTATCGTCGCGCTCGGGAGGACTCTCTGTTCGTGACCTGCTGTATCTCGTGATTTCTTCTTATTGAGGCAAGTAAATCTGATTCTTGCTACGCCATGAAAGCATATGTATTGTTCTCGTTTTGTTTCATGATTCTTACCTAAGTTATGTTTAATATCAGCCTTTGTTCATGTTTTGCTGATATTGATATGATTGTTTAATGTTCGGGTTCACAGTGGGTTATGTTTGGAACTCAAAAATGTATTTTACGAAGTGGATGTTGAAGATGTTGATGTTATTTTAAAACGCTGAGCATTTCAGGTTTCTATCTCATCGTAAAGTTTCAAAGTTCTCCCTTCTCTTCCGGTGGATGATAATATCAGAACTTGATGCTATGTATTCGGTAGTTGTTAGTTGAATCCGTATAAATTCTGGTTTGATAAACAATAACTAATAGCGTGGTTGTCGTTTTGATGTTATAACACCAAGTCAAAATCAGTAGTTGCACTGTTCATTCCAGCAGTTGCATTCCGTTGTAAATTGAGTAGTTGCACTGTTCATTTCTAAAGGTACTATTCATTGCGACTTGTTCCTATTCATTGCGACAGGTTCCTGTCTTGTGACTGGTTCCTATTCATTGCGACTGGTTCCTATTCATTACGACTGGTTCCTGTCTTGCGACTGGTTCCTAGTCATTGCGACTGGTTCCTGTCTTGCGACCGGTTCCTGTCTTGAGCCTGGTTCCTATTCATTGCGACTGGTTCCTATGTTTCGCTGGTTCCCATGTTGCGACTGATTCTTTTCCCTAAGTACCCAACATCTAATTCCTTCCAACGACTAGTTGTACACAACGACTGGTTGTATCCAACGACCGTTTATTCCAACGACTAATTTCCTATGTCTCAACTGGATGCTCAGTGAAGAATGTTTTTATGGAAAATGATTTTAAATGAAGTGAACCCTGATGTTAAGATCTGATTCCGTTTAGTAGATGTTTAAAGGAAGAAAATGTTTAGACTTTAGGATTTATGGCAAAGATAACAGACGGTCCAAATTGGAAGGACGAGCAGCAGACGAGAGGGTCGGTTGCCCCTTCATATTGGGTGAGATTTCACCATATTGTAACTGATATCAGTAGTCATTAGATCGAGTGCAACGGGACCTAAGTAGAGCTTCTGAGCCATAAGTCTAACGAAAATGATAACGCTGGGATTTGATTTTATTCCCAGAACAGACGTTTACGACAAACGATGTTTTATGACTTCCTTTAAACTATGATGTCTTATGTATTGCGCCTGCATATATTGTGCTTTGTTACTCTCAATTTTGCTTGTTGAGCCCCTAGGCTCACTAGCTTTCTTGGTGCAGGTGAGTTCGCGCCGGAGCAGATGGGAGGTGGAGTTTGAACCAGTAGCGGCGTGCTAGTGTTCATCGAAGGCCTGCGTTTCCGCGATGTTCATTTTGTATTTGATATTTTTGTTGTCTTTGATCTTAGTCAAATCTGTATTGAGATCCGTTACAACAAATACTAATTCAAATAGAGTTCAGTAGTTGTAATATCGTGACTTCGCATCTTGTACTACGAAATTATAATGAAATCTGATTTTAACTTCTTGGCGCCAACGGTTGTACTTTGATTTTATTTTGAGCAAGGCAATACAACTTGCTTAATTTATTATTTCAGCCCCTCTATTTCCTTTTCATTCCTTTTTCCTTGATTCCGTGGCTCCCATGGGGTTTGGGTGTCACAAACATGGTATCAGAGCATGGTCCAGAGATAAACACACGCACTCCTTGCTGGAACAGATTTCATCGACCGTCTCTTCGGGGCAGTGAGTTTTCTTTTATGTTTTAGAGCATGTATTTTTTATTCTTACATGTTCTGATGTTTTTATGTGGTGGATTACGGGCTATAGATTAAGATGTCTGGCCGGGGAAGAGGGAGGAGGAATGCCCCTGAAGATGAACCATGTCCTGATAGTAACGCTAGTATTGCCCAACTTCAGAGCATGTAGTTTTTTATTCTTACATGTTCTGATGGTTTTTATGTGGTGGATTACGGGCTATAGATTAAGATGTCTGGCCGGGGAAGAGGGAGGAGGAATGCCCCTGAAGATGAACCATGTCCTGATAGTAACGCTAGTATTGCCCAACTTCTAATGTTGTCGGTAGAACAGCAGGGGAGAGGCAATGGTCAATCCTCCAGTAGTAGAGGACCTAGCAATGATGACCCTCAAGAACTATTTCGAAGACAAAAGCCTAGGGAGGTTAGTGGCGCCACAGATCCGTTCATCGCCGAAAGCTGGATTAAATCAATGGAGGTGATATTTGAGTATCTTCAGACGCCAGATTTAGAAAGATCCAGATGTGCGATCTACATGTTGAGGGATGACGCAATGCTCTGGTGGGAAGGAGCAAAGTTAACCGTAGATGTGACAAATCTCCCCTGGGAGGAATTCAAGCGGGTGTTCTTTGAAAAGTATTTCACAGTGGATAAGAGGTCCGAATTGAAAAGAGAGTTCTTGATGATCAAGCAAGGGGACATGACTGTCCGGGAATATGTTCAAAATTTCGAACGAGGATGTTATTTTGTACCGCTGATTGGAGCTGATCCTAAGGAGAAATTGCGACATTTTGTCGATGGATTGAAACCAGCGCTCAGGCATGATGTGAGGCTGGTAGAACCAAAGGATTATCGAGGAGCGATAGACAAGGCTCTAAGAGCTGATCAAGATTGGAAAGCTATTGTGGAAGAGAGACAGCTGAAGAGACAGGCCTTTCAACAGAAAGACCAGCGACCACCCAAGAAGCCATATAAGAATCAGCGCCGGTCGTAGGAACAGAAGCCTCAGGAGCAGAAACCTTTGGTTGTGCAACCCATTAGCGCGGTTTCAGCAGTCGGCAGTAGACCTCAGTGCCCCAAGTGCCAGAAGAACCACCTTGGTCCTTGTAGAAAGGGACAGAATGTTTGTTACAGATGTGGATTGCCAGGGCATGTTAGTAAGGACTGCCCGAAGACGAAACAGTTGGTGACGAGTAGAGCTTACGTCATGACGACTGAGCAAGCCAATCCAGACTCTACAATGGCTACGGGTAAGATCTTGATCGCTGGAATTCCCTCTTTAGCTCTGATAGATTCAGGCGCTACACATTCATTTATAGCAGCAGATTTTGCTAAGAAATTACCTGTTAGACCAAACCAGGTGACTATAGGATTTTTCATAGCAATGTCCTCTGGGGAAGAGCTGGTATCCCATAACTTGTTTCGTGACTTAGAACTTAGACTTCAAGGGCATTCAGTTACTTCTGATTTAATTGTTTTACCGATGCTGAGTTCGATCTAATTCTAGGGATGGATTGGTTGACTAAATTTGGAGTCGTGATAGATTTCAAGCTTAGAACCGTAGTGGTGAAACTCCAAGAGGAGACTGGTTCGTGTTCGAGGCTGGTCAGATGTGTAAAATCCCTCGGATTATTTCAGCTCTCAAGGCGCAGAGTTGTTTGAGGAAAGGAGGATTAGGATTCTTGATAAGTCTATCCTCTTTAGTAGCTAACAGTAAACCTTCACTTTCAGATGTTGAAGTAGTGAACGAATTCCCCGAGGTCTTTCCAGAAGACATATGCGGACTACCACCTGATAGGGAATTGGAATTCGCAATTGATTTAGTGCCAGGAGCAGCACCAGTTTATAGACCACCTTATCGTCTTGCTCCATCAGAAATGAAAGAATTAAAAGAGCAAATACAAGAGCTGCTTGACAAGGGCTTTATTCGACCAAGTACATCACCATGGGGAGCCCCTGTTTTGTTCGTCAAGAAGAAGGACGGGAGTCTAAGGCTGTGTATAGACTATAGAGAGTTGAATAAGCTGACGATTAAGAATAAGTATCCCTTGCCTCGAATTGAGGATCTGTTTGATCAGTTGAAGGGATCGGTAGTTTTCTCTAAGATTGATTTGAGGTCTGGTTATCATCAATTGAAGATAAAACCAGCATACGTTTACGAAACAGCCTTTAGAACACGATATGGTCATTATGAATTTTTGGTAATGCCCTTCGAACTTACTAACGCCCCCTCAGCTTTTATGGACTTGATGAATAGAGTTTTCCAACCCTTTTTAGATCAGTTTGTAGTTGTGTTTATTGACGATATTTTGGTGTATTCCAAGAACAGACTCGAGCACGCAAACCACCTGAGAACATTGCTTCAGATTTAGAAATACAACCAGCTGTTCGCCAAGTTTAGCAAGTGTGACTTTTGGCTGGAAAAGGTTTCTTTTCTCGGGCATATTATATCCAAAGATGGATTGGAAGTAGACCCAGCGAAGGTGGAAGCCGTTCGCGACTGGCCGGTACCAACCTCTGTTTCAGAAGTTAGGAGTTTTCTGGGGTTAGCGGGATATTACAGGTGCTTTATTAAGGGATTTTCAAAAATGTCTGTTCCCTTAACATCACTGACTAGAAAGTTGAGCAAATTTGAATGGACCCCCGACTGCCAAGTCAACTTTGAGCAAATGAAACAGGCGTTGATTGAAGCTCCTGCGCTAACTATGCCGTCTGATCAGGGGAAATTTATCATTTACACAGATGCGTCGAAGTTTGGATTAGGAGCTGTTTTGATGCAAGATCATAGAGTAATTTCCTACGCTTCTCGACAGCTGAAAAATCACGAAAAGAATTATCCCACTCACGACTTGGAGCTGGCAATAGTTGTATTTGCCTTAAAGATTTGGGGCATTACTTGTATGGGGAGAAAAGTGTGAGATATTCACAGATCACAAAAGT
>KQ990090.1:29371-46003 GCA_001598015.1 Dorcoceras hygrometricum
CACAAAAAGGCCCGCCCCTCTCCTCTCTCAAAAGCCGCCGCCGCCGCCTTGCTTCGCCGGAATTTGTTCCGACTAACTTGACGAGGAGAATCCGTCCGCGTCGATCTCGTCAGGCCTTCTAGTGCAGGCTGACGAAGGAGTCTCCCTTCCGGTCGTGGACCTGATTGACGTAATCTACCGCCGCCTACCGTGAAGTGCCGATTTCCTCACGAAACTGGTCGGAGCCAGGCACGAGTTGCCAGCAAGGTAATCAACAAAACACCCTATGAATGGTTCATAGTTTGCATGATTATGAATTGTATTGATCGTCTCCCGGCCCAAATTTTGTTCTTCTGCTGCCTCGCCGGGAGGCGTGATCCGGATCCGCCACGGTTCCCCAACAGAAGTTGTACTGGTGGCCAGGGATGAAACGAGATATCACCAGATTTGTCTCGGAATGTTTAACTTGTCAGCTGGTGAAGGCTGAACACCAAAGACCAGCTTGGTTGTTGAAGCCATTGCCCATTCCAGAGTGGAAGTGGGAATGTATTTCCATGGATTTTGTGACTGGTTTGCCTCGAACTGCTCAAGGTTATAATTCTATTTGGGTTATTGTAGATAGACTTACGAAATCTGCTCACTTCCTGCCGGTGAAGACAACCTACGACGTGAGTAGGTATGCAGAGTTGTATGTGAAAGAAATCATCAGACTTCACGGTGTTCCATTGTCGATTGTGTCTGATGGGGATTCCAAGTTCACGTCTACATTTTGTAAAAGTCTGCACCGAGCTTTGGGAACAAAGTTGACATTCAGTACAGCCTTTCACCCCCAAACCGATGGACAATCAGAAAGAGTGATCCTGATTTTAGAGGATTTATACAGAGCATGTGTTATAGATTTCTCAGAAAGTTGGGATTTAAAACTACCATTTGTGGAATTTGCGTATAACAACAGTTTCCAAGCTTCCATCCAGATGGCGCCATACGAAGCTCTATATGGACGTAAATGTAGAACGCCTCTTCATTGGGATGAGATAGGAGAGCGAGATGGTCTAGGACCAGATATGGTAGAACAGACAATGAATGTTGTTAGAAAAATAAAGGAAAGGATGAGAGCAGCTCAAAGTAGACAAAAGAGCTATGCAGACAATAGACGAAGGGAACTAAGTTTTGACGTTGGTGATCACGTCTTTTTGAAATTAACTCCAATGAAGGGAGTGATGCGTTTTGGAAAGAAGGGAAAACTGAGTCCCAGATACATAGGTCCCTACGAAATTCTGGACAGAGTAGGAACATTGGCCTATCGGATTGCACTGCCGCCTCATCTATCTTCAGTGCATAATGTATTTCATGTATCAGCTTTAAGGAAGTACATTCCCCACCCATCGCACATATTGACCGCTGAACCAGTTCACTTAGCACCGGATTTAAGCTATGAAGAGAGACCTGAGAAGATCCTTCTTAGGGAGATTAGAAAGCTGAGGAATAGAAGCATCTCAATGGTTAAAGTTCAGTGGTCGAATCAAACCGAACGAGAAGCTACGTGGGAAACGGAAGCTAGTATGCATAGTCGTTACCCAGATTTGTTCGGTAAGTAAATTTCGAGAACGAAATTTTTATAAGGTGGGTAGAATTGTAACGCCCCAAAATCCATAAGACCACAAATTCTAAATCCTTATAATTCGAGGACCCATTTCTAATTTCATATTTCAGCATTGTTTATTTGTTCGAACAGCTGGTTTCTAATTTTCATATTTCATAAGGTGCAGAGATCCGATCAGCTGTCACCCGAGCATCGCTAAGCAATTTTCAAACTTTACAAATAAAATGATGTTGGATGGGGGAATGGTTAAGTTTCAGATTTTGGGTAGTACTTTTACAAATCACAATATTGACAGGGAATTTTAAGTAAAATTTTCTGAATTACGCATGGTTTACCATGCCTACTCAATTATTTCTCCCTGTTGCAAATCAGACCACCCATGTCGTTGTCCTTGTGAGCTATAAGTTCATTCCTTTGCAAGAAAAACTCATTTTTGCATCAAAGAAAATAGGAAGCTTATCGTCGCGCTCGGGAGGACTCTCTGTTCGTGACCTGCTGTTTCTCGTGATTTCTTCTTATTGAGGCAAGTAAATCTGATTCTTGCTACGCCATGAAAGCATATGTATTGTTCTCGTTTCGTTTAATGATTCTTGCCTAAGTTATGTTTAATATCAGCCTTTGTTCATGTTTTGCTGATATTGATATGATTGTTTAATGTTCGGGTTCACAGTGGGTTATGTTTGGAACTCAAAAATGTATTTTACGAAGTGGATGTTGAAGATGTTGATGTTATTTTAAAACACTGAGCATTTTAGGTTTCTATCTCATCGTAAAGTTGCAAAGTTCTCCCTTCTCTTCCGGTGGATGATAATATCAGAACTTGATGCTATGTATTCGGTAGTTGTTAGTTGAATCAGTATAAAGTCTGGTTTGATAAACAATAACTGATAGTGTGGTTGTCGTTTTGATGTTATAACACCAAGTCAAAATCAGTAGTTGCACTGTTCATTCCAGCAGTTGCATTCCGTTGTAAATTCAGTAGTTGCACTGTTCATTTCTACTGGTTCCAATTCATTGCGACTGGTTCCTATTCATTGCGACTGGTTCCTGTCTTGCGACTGGTTCCTATTCATTGCGACTGGTTCCTATTCATTGCGACTGGTTCCTGTCTTGCGACTGGTTCCTATTCATTACGACTGGTTCCAATTCATTGCGACTGGTTCCTGTCTTGCGACTGGTTCCTATTCATTGCGACTGGTTCCTGTCTTGCGACTGGTTCCTATTCATTGCGACTGGTTCCTATGTTGCGACTGGTTCTCATGTTGCGACCGATTCTTTTCCCTAAGTACCCAACGTCTGATTCCTTCCAACGACTAGTTGTACCCAACGACTGGTTGTATCCAACGACCGTTTATTCCAACGAATAATTTCCTATGTCTCAACTGGATGCTCAGTGAAGAATTTTTTGATGGAAAATGATTTAAAATGAAGTGAACCCTGATGTTAAGATCTGATTCCGTTCAGTAGATGTTTAGAGGAAGAAAATGTTCAGACTTTAGGATTTATGGCAAAGATAACATACGGTCCAAATTGGAAGGGCGAGCAGCAGACGAGAGGGTCGGTTTCCCCTTCATATTGGGTGAGATTTCACCATATTGTAACTGATATCAGTAGTCATTCGATCGAGTGAAACGGGACCTAAGTAGAGCTTCTGAGCCATAAGTCTAACGAAAATGATAACGCTGGGATTTGATTTTATTCCCAGAACAGACGTTTACGACAAACGATGTTTTATGACTTCCTTTAAACTATGATGTCTTATGTATTGCGCCTGCATATTTTGTGCTTTGTTACTCTTAGTTTTGCTTGTTGAGCCCCTAGGCTCACTAGCTTTCTTGGTGCAGGTGAGTCCGCGCCGGAGCAGATGGGAGGTGGAGTTTGAACCTGTAGCGGCGTGCTAGTGTTTATCGAAGGCCTTTGTTTACGCGATGTTCATTTTGTATTTGTTATTTTTGTTGTCTTTGATATTAGTCAAATATGTATTGAGATCCGTTACAACAAAGATGAATTCAAATAGAGTTCAGTAGTTGTAATATCGCGACTTCGCATTTTGTACTACGAAATTGTAATGAAATCTGATTTTAACTTCTTGGCGCCAACGGTTGTACTTTGATTTTATTTTGAGCAAGGCAATACAGCTTGCTTAATTTATTATTTCAGCCCCTCTATTTCCTTTTCATTCCTTTTTCCTTGATTCCGTGGCTCCCATGGGGTTCGGGTGTCACATATCGGGTTTTGTTTTAGTCCTTAGAACAGTTCTGGAGAGTTAGATTTTGGCGCGGAATCTGTTCAATAGTGAGTGCTGGGTCATCGCTGAATGTTAGCGTTCAGCAGTGTTGACGTCAGCAGTTTTCGCTGAGTTGGTGTGCTTAGCAGTCGTAGAGAGATCTGTTGTCGCTGAGCAGTAGAGAGTGCGCTAGCGTGTTTCTGCAGTGAGTATTTGGTACGTCGTCGTTTGGATTAGTTGGAACGACAGCGTTTTGGATTAGCAGAGAAGACTCAGCTATCAGTTGTGTTAGCTTCAGTAGTGTGAGAGATCTGTTGTTGCATTGCGAACAGATGTTGGTTAGTTGTTCAGCAGTGAGTAGCGGGTGACGTGTCCAGTTGCGACAGTAACTCTCAGCGACGTCGTTTGGTTTAAGTGATCGCTGTTTTGGCGTAGAGTGAGATCTGTTGCAAGATTGTTTGCAAGCGGGAATATCAGTTGTGATAGCTTAAGTTGTCGGTGGATCTATTCCCAGTTCTGTCAGCATTTAATAGGGAGCTGTTAGAGTAGATGCCCAACTAGCCAACTTGTGGCGTGTGGGTTTATAGACTCTTGTATATGACAATATTTATATATGATATTCGTATTTATCCATATGGCATTCTTTACTTTCATTGTGTGTATGATGATTTACAATTGCGTTGAGTAAAGACCTAGAATGCACTAAAGCGTATGTTAGATGTGATAGTGGGTATGACGGCTATCATGAAACACATCTAATAGTCGCTGTGTATTCTGAACATGTTCCTAGTCGATTGGGCCGTCAAAATGAGGATAAGGCCGCCCGAGTTCGAGACTAGTATCTGCGATGCGAAGTACCACGTTTCATTGGTAAGGAGATGTTCTGAGCATTCAGATAGATAGTGACCTGGTGATCTATCGAACAACCCTCGTTCGGACTTTCCAAGTGGTTATCATTTGTCGAGTGGATAAGTCCGAGGTCTTGGTTGTACTGATTAGTCCTCACGACTCGAAACGTCATTGAGACTCTACATGATATGCGTCTCACTTTGACCCGTTTGCCGACTCACTTGGGGTCATAAGGTGTCGGGATTGGGTGAGACTCCGATGCATGTAGGAGTCGATGCATCGTTGTCGAGGATTCACCGCTCGCAGACATGCGTGGATATCCTATGCTATCTGAGGGGATAATAGTGTATAAATCTCTGGCCAGAGTACTAGAAGTGTTTTAGGTAAATGTGTTTACCTAGTTACACTCGCGATGTCACTATTCGATCTCCAAGATGTATGCATAGCTATCGGATCTATAGCGACTCTCGATTTACCAATGGTCGTTGATCTGATCGGGATATATGGATTGAAAGGACTGTACTGTACGCTAACCACGACCAACTGGTTCTTGCAGGCACTATCAGTGATACCTATGGGATCATGGGGCGATGTTGCTAGACGCTTTACCATGATCCGATGGGCAAGTTCGGAATTGTGATTCCGGAGCCACAATGGTTGTGAGCCCACGGCTAGCTGTATCTCTGAACCATTGAGGGTCACACAAGTACTGGATTCGAGATTCCCGCACGGATACTCAGCTCAATGTGTTGAGCGAACGAAGAGGATTTTGGGAAGTGCGACTTCCTAAAAGTCAACAGGGGTCAAATCGGGATTTCCCGCTGTTGAGGGGCAAAACGGTCATTTTGCACTGGGGTTCTGAAAAATGGTTTTTCAGATAATAATATTCAGTTTTGGAAACTGAGTCGATCCGTCCGATCTGATCGGCGATCGGAGTTACGATGAAGTCACGGTGATAGGGTTGAACTGAATGTTCACCCGTTGGACCCGTGCCCGTTGGGCCTGTCCAAGATTATGACTAAGTCTATTTAATTAGGCTTGTAGACTTCATAACTTAATTCATTAGACACAAACCCTAGTCTCCTAAGCTCCTAGCCGCCGCCTCCCCTCCTCTCATAAGCCTCGTCGCCTCCGCCGCCCGGTGCACGCCGCCGCCGCCGCCGTCGCCGCCGCCGCCGCTTCGCCGGAAAATTGTTTCCGGCCTAGTTTGACGAGGAGAATCCGTCCGCGCCGATCTCGTCAGTACTTCTAGTGCAGGCTGACGAAGGATTCTCGCATCTGGTCGTGGACCGGATTGACGTATTCTACCGCAATCTACCGTGAAGTGCCGTTTTCTTTACGAAACCGGTCGGAGACAGGCACGGGTTGCCAGCAAGGTAATGTTTTGAACACCCTATGAATGTCATATTGTATATTGTTTATCGTATTGATCGTCTCCCGGACATGATTTTTCTGTTCTTCCGCTGCCTCGCCGGGGGGCGCGATCCGATCCCCAACAGGAGCTTGGCCTTGTTCTCTATTATTGTTCCCGACACTTAGGATATTTCCCGATAGTAATCTCTGTCGTGATACCCTAGCTACTGTTCACCAAACCTTATCTTCTTCGATTGCCAACGGTAGACAGCTCCGATTGAAGTAAGAGTGGTAACGTTGGACTCCTCTTGCTGAGATTCTTCTTTTTGGGTATTGCTTTCGGACGTTTGCTTGAAGCTGGTGAGGTGTGCAAAGAAATCTCCCTTGCGTAGTCTGTTAGCATTTCCATCCTAGCTTGTTGGGGTAAGTGTTCAGACCCTGTCCTGTGTTGTTTAGAGCTCTCTGCTGAGTTAGATGGGGTAGGATAGCGCTGGTTGACTTCATAGCTCCCAGCTGTTGCTTTTCTGTGCTTCGGTCCTTGAGTAGTTGCTTGTGTTGGCTTAGCAGGTGGTGGATCTATGTTGCTTGAACCCTGTTTGTAGTAATTGTTGCACAGAGAATTGAGGTAGGATGTGAGCTTGTCTTAACGCGTTGATTTGGCATGGATATCATGTGTAATGTTGTGTCTGCTCTGTATTGTTGTTGCTTGCATATGTTTCGTGATTTATATGGCAAGCTGTTGCATTGCTTATACATATGTCATATCCAGTTCAGATCTTGTAGCCTTGCGTTGTTGTTTTGTTCTGTTGCATGTCAGGATGCGAGGGCGAGCGGCAATACCGCACTCTCATCTCCCTGCTGGGTTTAGTTAGCCACTATGAGCCGAGTGGTTAACTACCAAAGTTCATGAGTTGGCAACGGCAGGTTGAGCAGTTGTGAAGCATCTGGTATTGGGTGTGGTGTAGAGATGAGTGGGTAATATGCTTGTACACACACCGTGGCCACTATCTTTGCAGAATCTGTTGTCAGCTGTTGATCTATGCCTGAGTTCTTTGGCTCCCTGCTGTGGTTGTAGCCTTCGGCTGTTGCCCTGTTCCTCATGCACAACATCTGCATTTTATCTGTTGCTGTCTATTGCTGTTTTTCAGTTGCTCTCCGTACTGGGGTTTGACCCCATGTCCCTCTGGGGCTTGTGTTTGTTGCCTGTATTTTTGTTTCAGTTTTCCCAGGTTTCTCTGCTGGTCGTGGCTTTGACCCAGCTGGAGATGCCCTCGGAGGTAGATAGAGTGTCCTAGTTAGCGTATAGAATATATGTACTAGTACTGTCAGTCGGGGAATGCCCTGTGCTTGTGGGATTCAGTTGTATGCTGTAGTACTTGTATTTGTTTAAATGTTGTACTGTTGTACTGAGTGTTTGTAAACTGAGATATTTTAAGTATCGTTGTATTTTTTAAATTATATATTTTAATAGTCAGGCTAAAGCGAAAATTTTGCCACTATTTATTGCTTCCGCGTTGTGTTTCATGTGGTTTTTCTCTGATTTGTGCACGAGGCCTGACAATGAATGCCAGGAATATCAATTCTCACATACATAAATTAACGTAAACAGAACAAGTAAATCACATAACAGTCAAGTCAAGTCTGTTCACGTAGACACCCAAATCACAACATTCAGATCATGCTGGAATATTCACATGCTTATGCCCAAAACTGTTTAAATAAGCTCAATTCGTACCTCAAATCTTAGTATCTACCTCGACAGATCACGCAGAACACAGCTCCAACTGCCTGATCAATTATGCTACTCACGAGCTCCTCAAAAGCTCAACAGAAAAAAGCCTACAAGCCCAAATCTGTCAAGATATCTAACAATCAGCTTACACCAAAGCTCATGTAGCTTACATGTGACGCCCGAACCCACGGGAATCACGAATTGGGGAGTAATTTAAAATTTTCGAAACAAAAGAAGGCAAAAAGATAATTTGTTATAAGCTGTATTTCTTATAACTTAAAAGAAATCAAAACACAAGACAACTCAAAGACTAGCAGCTACTTATTTACACGCCAACGACTGAAGACATTTGCGAAAAACAGTTTTCATTGAAAATTGCAATTGCGATTTACAACAGCTGCTATTCTATATAAATTACAACCGTTGCAACTGATTTTAATACAGTATTTCTTAATCAAAACAATAATAACTATGACACGGAAAACGCATGCCTTGGACAAACACACACCACCCGGCAGCTGATTTCAAGTTTCACCTTCTGTTCGTTCTCCAGCTGTCGCACTTGCACCATTTTAAAAGCTAGTGAGCCTAGGGGCTCAGCAAATAAAACCTGAATAATAACAAGTTTAAATACACAGGTAGACATCTGTTCGGTACAAACATTTCATAAACATTTCTTTCTTTAAACATGGAGACAGGGGTTAATAGCCCAGATCTCATCATCAATATCTTTTCTTTAGATTTATGGCATATAAGCTCCTCATGGTCCGTGTTGCACTTTGATCAAAATGACTTCCGATATCAGTTTTAGCATATAGCTCATATGAAAGGGCAGTCGACATCTAGACAACTGCTCACCCTTCTCCTTGGTGACCGTCAACTATCTATGCCATAATCTTAAAATAAACTTTGTTCCATTAACATCCTTTCTTTCTTTGAAATTTCTTAAACATCATCGGGTTCCATCATTTAAAACTCTAGCTTCCCATTTTTAAAACTTTACTGAGTATCGAATTCGTCTTTAGGAAACATAACAGTGAAATGAGACCAGTCGCAAGAGAAATGTGAGGTCCGGGGCTCAAAGAGGGCGGGGAGTGATCGCCGGTGCCAGAGGTTGCACGGACAATGAGCGGCTCCTGGCAGGCTTCTAGAGGCAAAGGGGCACATGAATGAACTGATCCCACATCGGAATGAGAGGGATTACGAGACTGGGATGTTATAGATGTAGTTGAGAGGTTAGTTGAGGAAGGCTTATCAGATTTAATTGGTACTACTCATACCAACAAGGTGCATCTTCTTTTCGGGAGCTCATCACTTAAGAACTCCAAAGTTAAGCGTGCTTGACTTGGAACAATTTTGAGATGGGTGACCCTCTGGGAAGTTTCTCAGGGTGCGTGCGAGTGAGGACAAAACACGCTGGAAAGATCAGTGTTGGTACAGTGGGGACAGTCGTTAAATCTGGGGTGTTACAAGAAACCAGTCGCAAAGAATAGGAATCAGTCGTAAGAAAATGGAACAGTACTTATGATTCTCAGGGTGCGTGCGAGTGAGGACAAAACACGTCTGGAAAGATCAGTGTTGGTACAGTGGGGACAGTCGTTAAATCTGGGGTGTTACAAGAAACCAGTCGCAAAGAATACGGAATCAGTCGTAAGAAAATGGAACAGTACTTATGAAACAAAACAGATTTCTACTGTTCGCAAATATTGCTAAAAAACCAGCTGGAATGAACAGAAACCAGCTGCAAGATCTTTTACTAAAACAACGTATTAAATGAAACGATGTCGTTGAAGTAAGTGACAGATATGATGACGTAAGACTATCTGCTGATATTTTGTAAATTAAGGGAACGACGTCGTTAGTGCATCAACCAGTCGTAAGTAAAAAGGTTAAACGACCAGTCGCAAGAAAAGCGCTTACATTTATAAAACTAGACGCAATGAACAGTATCAGTCGCAAGACTAATACCAGCTGCAATGAATAACCAGTCGCAATGAACAGTACTTTAGAAACAAGTATTGCAACTGCTGAAATTTGACAATAAAATGCATCTGCTGATGAACAGTGCATCTACTGGATTTTAATAACAAACATGCACATGCTGATGAACAGTGCATCTGCTGAATTTATGAAAACAACGCAGCTGCTGGATTTTAACAAGGAAATGCAATTGCTAGAATAAAACTGGGTATATGTAACATCAAAACAACAACTATGCTATCAGCCGTTGCCTATCAAACCAAACTTCATAATGATTCGACTAGCAACTACCGATTACACCGTTATCAAATTCTGATATTACAACTACTAAATTGAAGAACATTCATAAACATTCTGGGAATAAACTCGAATTCTCAGTACTTTAAAACGTCATAAACTTTCTGGAAAACATTTCGGAAGCATCATAAACATCAAAACATCATTTTCGAACCCATCTTCTTTCCTTTGAACATGTATAAATCGTTTTAAACATGTTTCGACTAGCAACTACCGATTACACCGTTATCAAATTCTGATATTACAACTACTAAATTGAAGAACATTCATAAACATTCTGGGAATAAACTCGAATTCTCAGTACTTTAAAACGTCATAAACTTTACTGGAAAACATTTCGGAAGCATCATAAACATCAAAACATCATTTTCGAACCCATCTTCTTTCCTTTGAACATGTATAAATCGTTTTAAACATGAACACTAAACATAACATAACATATAGGTAAGGAGACTCAAGAACATCAATATATGCTTTAAATGGTGAGTCAAGAATCAGCTTTTACTTGCCTTAAACAAATCTTTGCGACAGCAACCAATTCCTGCAGAAATCTTCTCTTTGAGTAACGCACGAACTCTTCTGGAAATATTTTGAAGGACACTTTAAGACTTTTCTTTGCAAATGATAAAAATCTTACTTTGAAAATAGGTTTTTATATGAAAGGGATTAGTGGCAAGCTACTTGTGAAATCAAGCATGACACACTTATAAAATTTAGTAAAATTCCCTTCATATCATTTTAATTTGTAAAACACCAAACCTTTTTCAAAAGAAATCATTTGTCCTCCTTAAAATATTTTTAAATCAATTTAAAACCAGCTCGTGTCTGCTGGAACCAGCCGCAACGCATCTTCTGAAATCAATGCATCAGCAAATACATAACATTTAAAATTACCAATTTGGCCCATGAGATTAATAAAATGCATAAATGTGGTCCTATGGATTTTGGGGCGTTACATTACAGCCTAAAGCCGCGTAGCCTAAAACAACTATCTCAACTCAACAGAGTACTGCCCAGTTCTAAATGAAAGCTTAAAACTAGAAAAAATCACTTACTCGAAAGCTCTAAAGAACAGAAGAACTGCTTCCCAAAACTTGCGAAGATATTCGAACTTTGCAACTACTTTGCGCTTCCTCAACACGTCGATCTAAGGCTCCAAACTGGTATCAATCGAAATCCCTAAGGAAGGCGAACTCTGCGCCACCAATCTTGCTCCAAACGACGGCGTAAATCAATGAAAATCGACGGAGAAAGGTTAATAATGAACAGTACTAATCGAGGGTTCTCGGGGAAGAGATAAGAAAATATCGGGTTCATAATTCTCTAAGTGTTGATCGACACTTATATTTAAATCCCCAAGTCAAAGCTAAAGTGAAAGTCAATCACCGACATACTCAGATCTCAGCGCCATTCAGATCTTAGCGCTACTCGGATCTGACTCCGCTATCTCAGATCTGACTTCGCTACGCTATACTAGCGCACCAACATTAAACAACGTCGCGCTACTAATCAAAACGGCGTCGCACAAGAGTCCCACTCGCTAACGCTGAATGACGTCGCGTTAACTCCAGATCTGAAACAGTCTCTCGCACTCAGACCGGCTAGCGCTCATCCAGATTTGATAAAATTTTAAATCATTAAACCACACCGATCTACACCAACTCACGAACCGGACCGGTACAAAGTACCGTTGACCAACACTTGACTTCCCCAAAAAGACGCATGCATCTGCTGTAACGCCCCGAAAATCCATAGGACCAAAAATTTAACCCTTTTTATTTTAAGGGTCATTTTGATATTTCCAGTCTCAGATTTCAGCTTTAAGTTTATTTTAAATTGTTCAAAAGGCTCATTTTTCAGATTTCAGACTTGAGACACGACGCAGAAGGTTTCCGGACAGATTTCGCATCAAGCACAAGCTCGAGCAAATTTTAGATTTCGAAAATAAAATGTTTCAAAATTGAGCAAATTATCCTCTTAAAAATCCTATGGCAAATTTCAAATTTAAAAAAGTAGATGGGAGCTTTTTACAAATCTTTAAAAAGGACAAATAGTTGGTAGGAATCCCATGCCTACTCGAGCGTTTTTACCTAATGCCAATTATGCTCTTTCATATGATTGTTTACGTGAAGTTAGAGTTCACTTTCATTGTAAAGAAAATCTTTCATCTTCTTAAAAATCTTTGGAGCTTGTCGTGGTGCTTGAGGAGGAATTCTGCAGGAACCAGTTGCCTCTGTGTATCCAGTGTTAAGGCAAGTAAAAGCTGATCCTTGCTACAACATTAAAGCATATATTGTTTTTTTTCCTCAGTTCTGTTTGCTTGCCTGTTTATGTTAAAGATATAGCAATGTTCCAGCATGTTTATGGAAATAAAGATCGGGTTCAGTGTTTGTTTTCTATTTCAAAATAATCCCAGTATGTTTTTAAGCACAGAGGTTGATGTGTTTTTAAAACATTGAGCATTCAGGTTCTAATTCCTTGAAAGATTATGAACATCTTCTTGGTGAATGGCGAAGTTTGGACTTGAATCTAAGTAATCGGTGATGCTGGTCCAATAGAGATTTTGTTCCGGTTAGATAGGCGGAGTTGGTATTTTGGGTGTCTTCGAGATGTTGCAGCACTAAGTTACATAGCCAAGTCGGTTTTCCTATGCTAGTAACCAGATTCTATCTTTAAGTCTGAAAATCCCATATCAATTCTGCCTTGCCGATGTTGAATCTGTTTCACTCATACACTGTTTCTACAGTCAAATCTTATTTTCACGTCAGTAGTGGCATTTCGCTAGTCAAGTCTGTTTCTTTGAAGTTAGCAATATATCTTCTTTAGTGGAATCTGTTTTACCCATTACCAGTAATGTTTCCATGACCACATCTGAATTCCTCGCTAGCAAAAGCTCTTCTAAAGTCAAATCTTTTTTCTTGTCAGCGATGTATCCCCGATTTTCGAATTTTTTTTATGCTAACGATATTGTTCCTCATCTGTTTCAGCGTTAGTGATATCGAGTCTATTTTTTGACTAGGATCTGTTTTGTACTAGAGCACTATTTTGTTAGCCAAATCTGATCTTCACTTCAGCGATAAGTCCCCAGTAGTCGAATCTGATGCTCAGTGAGATTTTAAAGAAACACGAGTTTCAAAATATAGTGAACCTTGATGATTTTCAAATCTTATTTCAACCAGATGTGAGTTTAAAGGAAGAGAAGTTTAGTTTTAAAGGATTTATGGTGTAGATAATAGATGGTCATAAAGGAAGGATGAGCAGTCGTTGAGCGTGTCGGTTGCGCCTTCATATAGGGCTTCATGCCATAAAGACTGAATTCAGAAGTAACTTGATCAAGTGACAAAATACCTAAGGAGAGCTTCTAAGCCATAAATCACAAGAAAATAATGACGAGATCTGGGTTATGTACCGAATCTGTTTTAAGAAAGATGTTTTGAGTTAAATGCCTTCCTTTGTTCAGATATGAGATTTTTGCCTGCATTAAGTGAATTTTTTATTCTCAGATTTTTCTTGCTGAGCCTCTAGGCTCATTAGCTTTTAAATGGTGCAGGTGAGGCAGATCTGCGGCAGACGGGCGGTGGGAGCTGAACCAGCTGTGGTGATTGTGTTTATAAATGGCCAGCGATTCCGCGTCTTAGATGTTGTTGTTTTTGATCTTTTGACAAACATGCATTAGATGTGAGGATTGAGAATTTAGATTAGTGATTAATTCATTTGATTTGGGAATTAATCATGTAGATTTTGAAGTCCCTGCTGATTTTGAGCGTTGCGTTAATTTTTGGGAATTTCAGTCGTAGCGATTTTTGGTGCAAAGCTGTTAATAGCACGCTACTGTAGCGGAGTCAACGCAGGTCAACCTTAATGTAGCTCTCTGCTGGTGAAATTGGAATCAGCAGAGATGACGTCAGCGTGACGCAACGAGAGCTGCTGGTTTTGGTTTCGGAGTTTGAAGTTGCTGCTGGCAGATGTTGCGCTTAGCGTGATATTGAACGAGGAAGTGACACGTGTTAGTCAACATTTTTGGAGTGTTGACTATTGAATTCAGCAGTTGCGCTTGTGAACAGTGATCAGCTGATGGTTTGTGGAATCAGTCGCAAGAGCTGTCGATAGATATGATGACGTAGGCGTGACGTATTCCTTGCTGCTGGTAGTAGATTGCGTTGTGATGGTTGCTGCTGATCAGCAGGCGCGATACTAATGTTGAGAAGCGGCGTCGTTTGGATTAGTAGATGCGTCGTCGTTTTGAGTGATTTCTCGCGTCCAGCAGATGGATTGTTTTGAAGAGAGAGCTGTTATCAGCTCTTGGTTGTTTTGCTTGCGAGAGCTGTTGTCAGCTGGTGTTTGCTACGGCGTCGTTTTGATAAGTTGGAACGGTGTCTTTTTGAAGTGTTTTCGTGCGATTGTTTGTGTAGTCGTTGCTGCTGAATTTAGCGAAAGAAAGGAGGTACCTGCTGGAAGATCTCTATTGTTCAGTCGACTGAATATTGGTGTTCAGCAGACGTTGATTTGGGGAGATTATATATAGAAGTGTTGTTCGACGAGCTACTGTTCACCGTGATTTTCCACCGTCGATTTCCATCGCATCCAGCCTTTGTTTTTGACAATCTTAGTGGCGCTGGATTTCCCTTGCTTAGCTCTTTCGTTTGCTACCCAATTGAGACATTGTATTAGCGCTGGTGTGGAAACGCGAAGCTGCTGGAGTTCGAAGCTTTTTAAGAAAAGTCTGTGCGTGCGTTCTTCTACTAGCGTGAGCTTTTGGGTGAGCATTCCTGATAGAATTGAGCTCTGTTCTTGTAGCTAATACCTGCATAGAAGTGTAGGAATTGAATTAGACTTCTGGCCGTAGGATTAGCGTATTTATGATGAGATTGAGCTAAGATATTAGCTATGTTGTAACAGATTTCAGCTTACAGGAAGTTCCTGCTTCGTGATTTGAGCCAGGAGAAATCTGTTAGGTAAATTGAAGAGGAAAGGTACGATTTGAGCAGCCCTTAGCAGCTTGAGCGTGAACATGTCTATTTTTCGATGTTGTGAACTGCGGTTATGTAGCTTACGTGAATTTAGATGATGGAATTGATTGAGTTATGTTTTGCTTCACGTATTATGAATTGTATGCATTAAGCATTGATATTGAATGGCATTCATGCATAAATCTTGAGCCTGAATTGATAGATTGATTTGATTACCTGATTGGGTGCCACGTTGTGACTGGCCGACTGTTGAGTCGTGCCCGAAAGTCCAACGCTATCGTCGGAGCGGTGACTACCGGATACGAGTGTCTACCACCGAGCTGTGATGGGCTGACGGGCCCCGATGATCACGGACCGATGATTTCCACCGGCTGATTGGCTGTGAGTGGTATAGAGGCTTGATTTGAGTTGCCAGTTGATAGACTGGTCTAGCTATCCGATTTCTTGATAGCCCTCATGCATTCACAGCATTGATTTATAGCATGTTGCATGTTTATCTGCTTTGATAGCTCTTCGTACTGAGGCTTGACCTCGTACTTCTTTTCTTGCTTTTGTTGTTTGGGTCTGCGTTACCCATTTGCAGGAGTTTCAGGTAACCTAGCTGGGCAGAGTGGAAGTTCAGCTGGTCGATCACTGCGTCCCTGAGTCCCAGTCTATTTATGATATGTATTGAACCGGGGGATGCCCCATGTTATCGTGTATTTGGGGATCTGTATTTTGAATTGATTTTGTGTGGTTACTTGTTGTATGAGTTTGAGTTAACTCATATTTTGAGTATTGAATATTTTGAATGAATGATTTTGAAGTTCAGGCCCATTGTATTTCGAAAAATTTTTAAGCCCTGATTTTAAGCTTCCGTGTTTTTGCGCTTATTATGTGTTAATCGTTAGTAATTAGCACGGGGCCTGACATTTTTGGTATCAGAGCTTAAACTGGGATAAGCTCGATTTCTTTTGATCACACTCGAGTCTAGGCACAGAGTTTTGATTTGATTTTGATTGCCTCTGTGACTTATGTGATCTATTATCTGTCTTGTTATTATAGCTGCTGTGAGATCTTACCTCTAGGTTTGTTAGATGCCGCCGAGACGAGGAGGAGGTAGGAGGACTAGACGTTCTGAGGAGGAGTCTAGAGCAGGTAGTGATGATGACGCTCAGGTAGAGGACGTCACTAGGCAGATAGGTGGAATGGAGTTAGTCTTAGCCCGATTTCAGCGGACGAACCCACCGACGTTAGCCGGTACTGAGGGTGGCGCTAGGGCTGATGCGTGGCTTGTTCAGATGGAGGAGCTATTTGATACCCTGGAGTACGTCCCAGAAAAGAGACTGAAGTTGGCAGTGCTGCAGCTACGAGATGATGCACAGCGCTGGTGGAGGAGTACTTCTAGGATGCTTCGAGATAGTGGGACGGTGCTCACTTGGGATGTTTTCTGCGAGGCTTTTCGACGCGAATACACCCCAGAGTCCTACTTCGCTAGCCGAGAGCGTGAGTTTGATAATTTGAAGCAGGTTGATATGAGTGTGGCCGAGTATGCGAGGAGGTTTTCTGCGCTTCTAGTGTACATGCCAGCTGTGGCGAACCAAGAGCGAACGAAGAGGAACAAGTCTTGAAGGGCTTGAGACCCGACCTTTATCGGATGGTG
>KQ990090.1:71869-115869 GCA_001598015.1 Dorcoceras hygrometricum
CTTCTTCTGCTGATTGTGATGACATCAAGGCTGATGTCATCACAGCTCATTCCAAAACTAGCGCCTCTTCTCATCTGCTGAATCTTCAACTGTAGCTCCTGCTGAATGATGACGTCACTGCTGAAGTCATCCAAACTTAACGCTCCAGCTGATCTTCATCATCTCGCTTCTTCACTTCGATCCAGCTTCTTGAAAGGCGACTGTTAATAGATTCATTAACAGTACTTATAAATGCGACTGCTGATAGATTCATCAGCAGTACTTATAATTGCTTCCTCTCTTGCGCCCTCAGCTGATCTTCATCATCTCGAGCTAAGTCTTCAACAGACTTCACAACTCATGTACCAGCTGGTTCACTTTGCTCTTTAGCGCTTGCAGCTGATCTTCATCATCTGCTAGATTATTATGCTCCAGCTGGTTCAACTTTGGCCTACGCCTGATTACGAACAGGTGATATAACTCTGGACGTCTCCATCGCTAATTCAACTGCCGATTCCATGAATCATCAAACCAACTGCTGAACATTCATTGTGAAACATCTGCTGGACATATTCTTCGACCTGAAATCTGCGCACTTAGAATAGAATTGTTAGAATAACAACAACAGGTTTTGTGTAATTCAAAACTTAATTAGGATCTGTCCAAAACAGATCCAACACACAGGTGCGCTATCTATATGTTTAGGGATGATGCTATGATTTGGTGAGAAGGAGCCAAGCTATTGATGGATTTGGCAAATCTGACTTGGTGAGATTTTAAGCGAGTATTCTTCGAACATACTTCACAGCAGACAAGAGGTCTGAGTTGAAGAGAGAATTCCTAACTTTGAAACAAGGGAATATGACTGTACAGGAGTATGTGCGGATGAAAGAGGTTGTTATTTTGTGTCTCTTATTGGTAATGATCCAGAGGAGAAACTGAGTCATTTTGTGGAAGGGTTAAAGCCTATGTATAAGATGAATGTTAGGCTATCTGTGCCTAAGACTTACAGAGAAGCGGTGGATAGAGCCTACGTGTTGAAAGAGATTGGAATGATGTGGAGGAAGAAAGGAAACAAAAGAGACAGGCCTTTCAGCAGAAGGATCCGAGGCCATTTAAGAAGCAGAATAAGAACAAGCAGAGGTCCCAAGAGCAGAATCCCCTACCCATCCAACCCATTAGTGCAGTTCCTGCTAGCAACATCAGACCCGTGTGTCCCAAGTGCCAGAAAACTCACCCTGGTCCATCAAGACTTGGCCAGAATGTCTGTTTCAGATGTGGGTTGCCAGGGCATATTCTTAAGAATTGCCCAAAGACTAAGCAGCTGGTGACCAGTAGAGCTTTTGTGATGACAGCTGCTCAACCCAGATTCGACGGTGGTTACGGGTAAGATCTTGATTGCTGATATGTCCTCCATAGCTTTGATAGATTCAAGCAGAGGTCCCAAGAGCAGAATCCCCTACCCATCCAACCCATTAGTGCAGTTCCTGCTAGCAACATCAGACCCGTGTGTCCCAAGTGCCAGAAAACTCACCCTGGTCCATCAAGACTTGGCCAGAATGTCTGTTTCAGATGTGGGTTGCCAGGGCATATTCTTAAGAATTGCCCAAAGACTAAGCAGCTGGTGACCAGTAGAGCTTTTGTGATGACAGCTGCTCAACCCAGATTCGACGGTGGTTACGGGTAAGATCTTGATTGCTGATATGTCCTCCATAGCTTTGATAGATTCAGGAGCTACCCATTCTTTTATAGCAACCAAGTTTGCTAAGAATTTACCCATCAGACCCGACCAAGTAACTATAGGCTTTTGCGTAACGGTACCCTCAGGAGAAGAGTTATATCTTACGATATGTTTCGAGATTTAGAACATAGGATTAAAGGGCGATTGATTATCGTAGATTGGATTATGCTACCAATGCCTGAGTTTGACATGATTTTGGGAATGGACTGGTTGACCAAGTATGGAGTAGTAATTGACTTTAAGTTCCGCACAGTAGTGGTTAACCACCTAGAGAAGTCCCGTTTACGTTTGAGGGAAATCAGATTCGGAGGATTCCGCGCATTATATCAACTCTTAAGGCTCAACGCTGTTTGAGTAAAGGAGGGGTAGGATTTTTAGCAAGCCACTACGATTAGCAAACCCCAAATTTCGGATGTGGAGGTGGTAAATGAGTTTCCAAAAGTTTTCCCAGAGGATATCCATGGACTACCACGGGATAGAGAGCTAGAATTCGCAATTGACTTAGTACCAGAAGCAGCACCGATATCTAAACCACCCTATCGCCTAGCTCCATATGAGATGAAGGAATTGAAGGAGAAGATCAAAGATTTTTTGGATAAGGGGTTCATTAGACCAAGTACGTCCCCCTGGGGAGCTCCTGTTCTTTTTGTTAAGAAGAAAGATGGGAGTATGAGGTTATGTATAGATTACCGAGAGCTGAATAAGCTGACCATTAAGAATAAGTACCCCCTTCCCAGGATCGAGGAACTGTTTGACCATCTGAAGGGATTGATAGTCTTTTCTAAGATCGAATTAAGAAATGGTTACCATCAATTGAAGATTAAGCCAGCGGATATCTATAAGACAACTTTTAGAACCCGCTACGGTCACTATGAGTTTCTAGTGATGCCCTTTGGACTTACTAATGCACCCTCAGCTTTTATGGATTTAATGAATAGAGTTTTCCAGCCAGTTTTGGATCAGTTCGTAGTTGTATTCATAGACGATATGTTAGTGTACTATAAGACCAGATCTAAGCATGCCGACCTTCTGAGGATAGTGCTTCAAGTTTTGAAGAATAAGCGATTGTTTGCCAAGTTCAGTAAATGTGATTTTTGGTTGGAGAAAGTGGCTTTTCTAGGTCATATTATATCTAAGGATGGATTGGAGGTAGACCCAGCTAAGGTGGAAGCTGTTCTTGAGTGGCCAGTTCCCAAGTCCGTTTCAGAAGTAAGGAGTTTCTTAGGTTTAGCCGGGTACTATAGGCGATTCACTCAAGGATTTTCGAAGATAGCAGTCCCCTTGACCTCGATAACAAGAAATCAGGTTAAATATGATTGGACTCCAGAATGCCAACTCAGTTTCGATAAGTTGAAACAAGCGTTGATAGAAGCCCCCGTGCTAACTATGCCATCTGATCAAGGAAGGTTTTTAATTTACACAGATGCGTCCAAGTTGGGCTTAGGTGCTGTACTGATGCAGGACCGTAGAGTAATTTCTTATGCCTCCAGACAACTTAAGGATCATGAGAAGAACTATCCCACCCATGACTTAGAGTTGGCAGCTGTAGTATTCTCCTTCAAAATCTGGAGACATTACCTTTATGGGGAGAAGTGTGAGATATTCACAGATCATAAGAGACTCAAATAATTTTTCACCCAGAAGGAACTTAATATGAGGCAGAGGAGATGGCTAGAGCTGGTGAAGGATTATGATTGTACAATCAGCTATCACCCAGGAAAAGCCAATGTAATAGCGGATGCTCTAAGTAGGAAGTCTGTTGGAGTAGCCCAACTCAGCGTCCAGATACCACTGGCATATGATATTGAGAAGTATGGAATTGAATTGGTGCCCAGTGGTTGTACTGTGATTTTGGAAGATCTCACCATATGATCAATCTGATAGACCAGATCCGAGAGGGACAGTTGAAAGATGAGCAGCTTCAGAAGTGGGTTAAGCAAGATAGAGAGAGAGGTAGTAGTCTCTACTTTTCAGAAGAAGGGATAGTGAGATTTCACGGCCGGATGTGGGTGGCCCAAGTAGACACCCTGAGATCAGATCTGATGGCAGATGTCAGGCCTCGTTCTCATACCAGAGATAAAGTAACGCAAACACTAGTGGAAGCAACTAAAAAGTGGTTAAAATTTTTGCTTTTGGCCTGACAGAAGATAACATAATTTAAAATAGTGCAATACTCAAAATATAAGTTAAAATACAACAATACTCAAGTAATCCCACAAGGTACAATCACATAGTACAAAAATACAGCAAAGACAGACTGCCAACTACATAAGACTAAGCATCACCCGGGACATCCCACCCGCAGTGATACCAGTGCATATAAATACTATACATAACTGGGACACTCTAACTACCTCCTGGGGCACCTCCATCCGGGCCAACTCCACGAACCGCTGAGTAACCTGGGAAAACTGAACAACAAACAGGCAAACAAAACAAACCAAGCCCCAGAGGGACATGGGGTCAAACCCCAGTACGGTGAGCAACTGAAACAGCTAAAGAAATAGCATAAGATAAAATGCAGATGCTATGCATGAGACACTGAACAACAGTTGAAGGCTTCAACCGAAGAAGGGAGCCAAGGAACTCAAGCACAGCTCAACTGAATATGCAACGAATGGTGGCCACTGGTGTGTGTACAAGCATACGGGAATTACCCGCTCGTCTTTACACTACACCAGAATACCAGATACATCAAATAGCTCAACCTGCCGTTGCCAAGCTCATGAACTATGGTAGTTAACCACTCGGCGCATGAGGGCTAACAAATCCCAGTAGGGAGATGAGAGTGCGGTATTGTCGCTCGCCGTCGCATCCTGGTAAGAACAGAACAGCAACAATACAACAAGATACGATACAACAGAGATCTAAAATGACGTGAATTAATGCATGGATGCAACAGCCGATCAACACAGAACACACAGCAAGCATACTAGCAGTCTCACATTAAATCCCACGCCAATTCTAAGCTATAACAAGCTCAAATTGTACCTCGATATTTTGTGCAACAATTACTACACACGGGCTCCCGAGAAATCTGATATATAACCTGAACGAAGCAACAACGCATAATTGTCAAGGGACGCTAAACACAGAATACACGAACTGGGATCTACACTCAAGCAGCGATAATCCTACCTTCCTAACTCAACAGGAAGATCAAATCAAAGCCTAAGGTAAGATCTTATCAAATAATCGAAGTACTACCTGAACGACGCTAACACACGATCGCTGGAGTTGCTTCGCGATTCTGCTTCCAGCCAACTACAACCTCCAAAAGTGGTATATGATGAAGCACCTTCACAAGAGGAGTACAACGCTACCTCAATCGTTCAAAACAGCGGCGGGAATCGACGGAAAATATTACGGTGAACATTGCTTAGGGTTCGAGACAGAGAACGATAATCGGGGAAAATATTCTAAGTATGGGATCTCATGCTAATTCGAAAACCAAGTCTTCTATTAAATACACTTCTCAACAGCTGATAGAAACAGGAACAGATTCCATCGACAAACAGTCGTCATCGCTGTTAAATCAACCAGCAGTTCAATCTCTCAAACAACGCTAAGGCTAAACGGCGTCGCACCAACTTAACCAATCGACGTCGCAGAGGGACACGTCACCTCGCTACCAACTGCTGATCAACAAATCAGCAGCTGAATAAAACAACGCAACAGCTGATCTCTTGCAACAGCTGAAATACGCGCTAACACACCAACTGCTGAATCTCCTAGCGTTAATCCAAAACGGTGTCGTTCCAACTTAACTAAACGACGTAGTTTCGATACCCACTAAGAAACACGCTAGCGAAACCAACAGCTGGTTTCTGTTCACAAAGCGTCGTCGCTCCAGGGTCCCTTAGCGCTCTCTGCTGACCATCGCAACTAAAACACCAACGACTGAAATCCACGTCAGCATTGCTGCTGCTTCCTAACAAAACGCAACGACTGAAATACCAACAGCTGACGCGATCGCTCATCACTGATGCAAAACCCGAACAAATATCTCTCTCTCGATAGTTGATAGCATCTCAATCGTTGATTCCAACACTTAGGCAAATTCGATGACTTCAACACACGCATATACTACCAGCTGGTTTCAACCCGAGCAACACCTGATTGCGAAAACACAGGTCTCACATCTCTCCCCCACTAAAACACGATTTCGTCCTCGAAATCAACAAGTCCAGGAACAACTCAACTGAACCCAAGAGTTCAAGATAACTGAGCAAACAACAAAAAACAACTAGGGAAAGAGCAACCAAAACTAACCAACTACTGGAAACTGATACAACATCTACTCAAATAGATGCGGCCACTTACGCTGCATCTTCTCTTCCAGCTCCCAGGTTGCTTCTTCCCTACCATGTTTGCTCCATTGCACCATCACCAGAGGACTGGTTTTATTTCTCAACCGTTTCTCTTTTCTGTCTAGGATCTGCAAGGGATATTCTACATAACTCAACGTCTGATCTAGCTCAACCTCGTCAATTCTCAGCACATGAGACGGATCTGGCTCATACTTCCTCAACATGGAAACATGAAAGACATCATGTAAAGAAGAGAATTCTGGTGGCAACAACAGCCGATATGCCAAAGGGCCAATCCTCTCAACAATTTCATACGGACCAACATAACGAGGGGCTAACTTTCCCTTGTGTCCAAAGCGCATAACACTTCTGAAAAGAGAAACTTTAAGGAAAACCTGATCACCAACCTGAAACTGTATAGGTCGACGTCTCTTATTTGCATAACTGTCTTGGCGATCCTGGGCAGCTTTCATCCGCTGTCGAATCAGATCCACACGATCCTTCATCTGCTGCACAAAATCTGGGGAAGATAGCTGCTTCTCCCCCATTTCTTCCCAACATACAGGCGATCTGCACTTCCTACCATACAATGCCTCAACGGCGCCATACCAATCGTCACTTGATAGCTGTTATTGTAGGAAAACTCAACCAAAGACAACGCGTCTTGCCAGCTACCACCAAAATCCATCACAACAGCTCGTAACATATCCTCCAACGTCTGGATAGTTCTCTCAGAT
This sequence comes from Dorcoceras hygrometricum, assembly GCA_001598015.1. Lineage (NCBI taxonomy): Eukaryota > Viridiplantae > Streptophyta > Magnoliopsida > Lamiales > Gesneriaceae > Dorcoceras > Dorcoceras hygrometricum. The sequence continues at coordinate 78,637 of KQ990090.1, forward strand.
TGACCATCTGTTTGGGGGTGATACGCTGTACTCATAGCCAATCTAGTACCTAAAGCTGCTTGCAAACTCTTCCAATACCTGGAGTAAACCTTGGATCTCGGTCAGAAACAATCGAAACAGGTACACCATGCAGTCTAACCACAAAATCCACGTACAGTTTCGCCATTTTCTTCAAAGAAAACGTCATACCATAGGGAATAAAATGTGCAGACTTCGACAATCTGTCGACTACAACCCAAATCGCATCTCAACCTCTGCTGGAACGAGGCAAATGCGTTACAAAATCCATCGCTAGGTTCTCCCAATTCCATTGGGGCACTTCCAAACTCTGCAACAGACCACTAGGTCTCATCGTCTCAGCCTTAACCTACTGACAGTTCACGCAACGAGCAACGAATCCAGCAACTTCGATCTTCAAACCAGCCCATCAGATGTGCGGCTTCAACACATGATACATCTTTCGTGCACCAGGATGAACACTGTGTCTACTGCAATGCGCTTATCTAAGGATCTCCTCCCGAAGATCTATCAGATTGGGCACAACCAACCGAACACGAAAACGCAAACAACCATCAGAAGAGACAGAATAGTCCTCAAGTTGTCCAGCCCTAACCATCAACTTCAACTCGTGGATGGAAGGATCTGTCCTTTGAGCCGCTCTAATACTTGAAACAATTTATGGCTCCACTTGGAAAGAAGAAACCACCACATAATACTCAGCCGGGTAAAACCTCCAACCAGTAGTGCTAAGATGCTCACAGTCCTTAGAAATATACAGCGACGCAAGCATCTTTTCTGGAGCCTTCCTGCTCAACGCATCAGCAACTACGTTAACTTTCCCAGACTGGTACTTGATCTCACAATAAAAATCTTTTAGCAGCTCCATCCATCTGCGCTGTCTCATATTCAAGTCAGGCTTCGAAAACAGATACTGCAAACTCTTGTGGTCCGAATACACCACAAACTGCTCGCCATAAAGATAGTGGCGCCAAATATTCAACGCAAAGACCACAACTGCTAGCTCCAAATCATGAACTGGATAACGAGTCTCATGCGGTTTCAGCTGCCGCGAGGCATACGCAATGACCCGTCCATGCTGCATCAACAGACAGTCCAATCCATTGAGCGAAGCATCATAACACACGACGAAGCCACGTGAACCCGACGGCAAAGCCAATACAGGCGAAGTAGTCAACTTATCCTTGAGCAATTGAAAGCATTCTTGCATTGCTCAGTCCAAACGAACCGCTTGTCTTTCTGAGTCAGCTGAGTCATCGGCCTAGCTATACTAGAAAAACGCTCTATAAAACGACGATAATAGCCAGCTAGACAAAAGAAACTAGGAACCTCAGACACATTCTTAGGTCGCTCCCAGTTCAAAACAGCATCTACCTTACTGGGATCCATAGAAATGCCATCCGCTGAAATTACATGACCCAAAAATACAACGCGATCCAGCCAGAACTCGCACTTAGAGAATTTAGCATACAGCTTCGAGTCCCTCAACGTCTGAAGAACAACTCTCAAATGCTCCTTGTGCTCCAAAGGAGTCTTCGAATACACCAAGATGTCGTCGATGAATACTATCACAAACTGATCTACAAACTCGCGGAAGACTCGGTTCATCAAATAAATGAAGACTGCAGGGGAATTTGTCAATCCGAACGGCATCACCAGAAACTCAAAGTGCCCGTACCTAGTACGAAAAGCAGTCTTTGCAACATCTTGATCTCTAACTCTCAGCTGATGGTACCCTGAACGTAGATCGATCTTCGAATACACCGCAGAGCCTTACAACTGGTCAAACAAATCATTGATCCTCGGCAACGGGTACTAATTCTTAACAGTAACTTTGTTCAACTGACGGAACTCAATGCACATTCTCATTGTGCCATCCTTCTTCTTGACAAACAAGATAGGCGCTCCCCACAGCGACATGCTAGGTCTGATAAAACCTTTCTCCAGCAAGTCATCCAGTTGCACCTTGAGCTCTCTCAACTCAGCAGGCGCTAAACGATATGGTGCATGCGAAATAGGAGCTATGCCAGGCACCAACTCAATGCTAAAGTCAATCTCCCTCTGCGGAGGAAAACCAGGGATCTCCTCTGGAAACACATCAGGAAAATGACGCACCACTGGAACGTCGCTGAGCTGCACATGCGAAAAAGAAGATGCATCCAACGCATAAATAATAAAACCAGCATTTATACGTCGACAACAAGCTGAACATCTCCATCGCTGAGATCAACGGAATCTTCGACTGGGAATCAGCATCGTAGAAATTCCATTTCTCATCGGACTGAGGCCTAAAACGCACGAGCCCATGGAAACAATCCACGGAGGCCCTGTAGCTGGACAACACGTCCATCCCACTATGAAGTCCAAATCCCACAACATCAAACGAATCAAATTCGCTACTAACACATGCTCACCAAAACTCAGAATGCCATTCAAAAAAACCTCTTGGGAGTACAAGCTCGCACAGCCAGGAGTAGAAACAGACACAACATCGCGCAAAGAAGTGGTAGCAGACCATGCTCGACCAAAAATACACGAGAAATAAACGAATGCGATGCGCCAATGTCAAACAACACTCGTGCAGGAAAATCAAAGACAAGGCATGTACCTGAAATCACCCTGCTCGGCGTCTCCTCCGCTTGCTCCCTAGTCATAGCGTTCGCTTGAGCATGTTGGGGTCCAGAAAAATGCTGCTGAGACGACTGTCCGAAACGCGACTAACCAGGCAACTGGAACGGCCTAAACTGCGTCTCTCCAACCCTAGCTGTGGAAACTGAGGGGAACGACCCCTAGACGATCCTCCTCGACCCTAAGCTGGGGCAGCGGCTTGCTGCGATCCAGCTGACGGACACACTCTCGTGAAATGCCAATACTGACCACAGATATTACACGAGCCCTGCACACCAACTCACTGAGTCGACGAATTCTTGCCTCCACAGAAGCCACAAAACTCTTCCCTAGAACCATTGCTACTAGAGCTTCCACAACCAGAAGAACCAGAACCAGACTTCTTCTTAAACTGATGGCCACGAGGTCGGAACCTCTGGCGTCCAGACTACTGAGCCAACTGCTGCTGCTGGGGTTGATGAGCTTACTGCGAAGACTGAGAAGACTGTGCTCCCTGAACAGCGGGGCGACCACCCTGAGCACCCTGAGGCCTAGCACGAGACCTCCGGCTCCGCAGACCTTCCTCTATGTCGATCGCATTATCCACTGCTTCAGCATAACTCTTCGATTTGCTCGTCAGCACCAACGAATATAGCTCTTCATTCAAACCCTCAATAAACTTAGTCCTCTTGGCCCTCTCCCGGCCAACAACATGCGGGACATACGCCAAAAGAGAAGAAAACAACCGAGCATACTCTCGCACAGACATGGTACCCTGCTCCAAGTTATCGAACTCTCGCTCACGAGCGTTCACGTATGACTCCGGGACGTACTCCTGCCGAAAGGAAACACAAAAACTATCCCAAGTAATCTCCACACCAGTCTTCTCTAGCTTCCTCGAAGCGCCACGCCACCAACGCTCTGCACTCTTCCTCAGCTGGAAAGTCACCAAACTCAACCGAAGCACATCGTCGTACTGAACACGATCGAACAACCCAATGATGTGCCGTAGCCACGAATCCGCATCCTCTCTAGACTCGTTACCTATGAAAATCTGGGGACTCATCCTTTGGAACCTATCCATCACAATCTCCATCCTCTCCAAGTCATCAACTTTCTCCTCCACTCGCCTACCACGACCACGAAGAGGAATACTACGCTGATCCTCATTCTGCCCTTCCGATTCCTGAATTTTGCCCCCTACCTCTAGCTCTAAGTCTAGGCGGCATCTACGAATACACTCAACAGGATAAGGAAACACAGAACAGAAACAGCATAGATATCACATCACACAAACAATATGCAGCACATAATCACATAGTCAAGCACACACAACACACAACACTGTGCCTAGACTCAAGTGTGATAAAAGAGATCGAGCTTATCCCATCTTAAGCTCTGATACCAAAAATGTCAGGCCTTGTGCTGACATTAGAGATAAAGTCACGCAAACAATAGCGGAAGCAACTAAAAAGTGGTTAAAATTTTTGCTTTTAGCCTGACAGAAGATAACATAATTTAAAATAGTGCAATACTCAAAATATAAGTTAAAATACAACAATACTAAAGTAATCCCAGCAAGGTACAATCACATAGTACAACAATACAGCAATGACGGACTGCCAACTACATAAGACTAAGCATCACCCGGGTCATCCCACCCGCAGTGATACCAGTGCATATACATACTATACATAACTGGGACACTCTAACTACCTCCTGGGGCACCTCCAGCCGGGCCAAATCCATGACCCGCTGAGTAACCTGGGAAACCTGAACAAAAAACAGGCAAACAAAACAAACCAAGCCCCAGAGGGACATGGTGTCAAACCCCAATACGATGAGCAACTGAAACAGCTAAAGAAACAGCATAAGATAAAATGCAGATGCTATGCATGAGACACCAAAAAACAGGCAAACAAAACAAACCAAGCCCCAGAGGGACATGGTGTCAAACCCCAATACGATGAGCAACTGAAACAGCTAAAGAAACAGCATAAGATAAAATGCAGATGCTATGCATGAGACACTGAACAACAGCTGAAGGCTTCAACCAAAGAAGGGAGCCAAGGAACTCAAGCACAGCTCAACTGAATATGCAACTAATGGTGGCCACTGGTGTGTGTACAAGCATACAGGAATTACTCGCTCGTCTTTACACTACACCCGAATACCAGATGCATCAAATAGCTCAACCTGCCGTTGCCAAACTCATGAACTGTGGTAGTTAACCACTCGGCGCATGAGGGCTAACAAATCCCAACAGGGAGATGAGAGTGCGGTATTGCCGCTCTCCCTCGCATCCTGGTAAGACCAGAACAACAACAATACAATAAGATATGATACAACAGAGATCTGAAATGACGTGAATTAATGCATGGATGCAACAGCCGATCAGCACAGAACACACAACAAGCATACCAGCAGTATCACATTAAATCCCACGCCAATTCTAAGCTATAACAAGCTCAAATCCGTACCTCGATATTTTGTGCACAATTACCACACACGGGGTCCCGAGAAATCTGATATATAAAATGAACGAAGCAAAAACACATAATTCTCAAGGGACGCCAAACACAGAATACACAAAATGGGAGCTACACTCAACCAGCGATAATCCTACCTTCCTAACTCAACAGGAAGCTCAAAACAAAGCCTAAGGTAAGATATTATCAATAATCGAAGCACTACCTGAACGACGCTAACACACGACCATTGGACTTGCTTCGCGATTCTGCTTCCAGTCAACTACAATCTCCAAAAGTGGTATATGATGAAGCACCTTCACGAGAGGAGTACAACGCTACCTCAATCGTTTAAAACAGCGGCGGGAATCGACGGAAAAGATTATGGTGAACAGTTCTTAGGGTTCGAGACAGAGAACGATAATCGGGGAAAATATTCTAAGTATGGGATCTCATACTAATTCGAAGACCAAGTCTTCTATTAAATACACTTCTCAACAGCTGATAGAAACAAGAACAGATTCCATCGACAAAACAGTCGTCATCGCTGTTAAATCAACCAGCAGTCGAATCTCTCAAACAACGCTAAGGCTAAACGGCGTCGCACCAACTTAACCAAACGACGTCACAGAGGGACACGTCACCTCGCTACCAACTGCTGATCAACAAACCAGCAGCTGAATAAAACAACACAACAGCTGATCTCTTGCAACAGCTGAAATATGCGCTAACACACCAACTGCTGAATCTCCTAGCGCTAATCGAAAACGCTGTCGTTCCAACTTAACTAAACGACGTAGTTTCGATACCCACTAAGAAACACACTAGCGAAACCAACAGCTGGTTCCTGTTCACAAAACATCGTCGCTCCAGGGTCCCTTAGCACTCTCTGCTGACCATCGCAACTAAAACACTAACGACTGAAATCCACGTCAGCTTGCTGCTGCTTCCTACCAAAACGCAACGACTGAAATACCAACAACTGACGCGATCGCTCATCGACTGATGCAAAACCCGAACAAATATCTCTCTCTCGACAGTTGATAGCATCTCAACCGCTGATTACAACACTTAGGCAAATTCGATGACTTCAACACACGCATCTACTACCAGTTGGTTTCAACCCGAGCAACACCTGATTGCAAAAACACAGGTCTCACAGCAGAAGCCCATACAGACCCATACTATGTGCACCCGGGGAGTACTAAGATGTATAAGGACCTCCAAAAGTTGTATTGGTGGCCGGGAATGAAGAGGGATATATCCAGATTTGTATCTAAATGTTTGACGTGTCAATTGGTGAAAGCTGAACACCAAAGACCAGCAGGAATGTTGAAGCCTCTGCCTATTCCAGAATGGAAATGGGAGTGCATAGCTATGGATTTTGTGGTTGGATTGCCCAGGACCGTTCAAGAATATAATTCTATTTGGGTTATAGTAGACAGACTCACTAAGTCAGCTCACTTCTTACCAGTTAAGACAACATATGATGTGAGCAAATATGCAGATCTGTATGTGAAGGAAATAGTGAGACTGCTCGGTGTTCCAGTTTCGATAGTATCTGATAGAGATTCGAAGTTTACGTCAGCTTTCTGGAAGAGTTTGCATAGAGCTTTGGGTATGAAGTTGACTTTTAGCACAGCTTTTCACCCCAGACAGATGGTCAATCGAAAGGGTGATTCAGATTTTAGAAGATTTACTCAGGGCTTGTATTGTGGATTTTTCAGAGAGCTGGGATTCAAAGCTGTCTTTGGTAGAATTTGCGTATAACAACAGTTTTCAATCTTCTATCCAGATGGCCCCATACGAAGCTCTCTATGGTCGTAAATGTACAACACCTCTTCACTGGGATGAGGTAGGAGAACGAGCTTGTAACGCCCCAAAATCCCTAGGACCATATTTATGCATTTCATAAATCATATGGGCCATTTTGGCAATTTTAAATATTATGTATCTGCTGAATTGTTGATATCAGCAGGTAAGATTGCGCTGCGGCTGGTTCCAGTAGGTGACTCCAAGGAACGATGCACGAGCTGATTTTTAAATCGATTGGAAAATGTTTTAAGGAGGTGAAATGATTTCTTTAAGAGAAGGTTTGGTGTTTTACAAATTAAGATGATATGAAGGGAATTTTACTAAATTTTGAAAGTGTGTCATGCTTGATTTCTCAAGTAGCTTGCCACTAATCCCTTTCATATAAAAACCTGTTTTCAAAGCAAGACTTTCACCATTTGCAAAGAAAAGATTTAAAGTGTTCTTCAAAGAAATCTCAGAAAAGTTCGTGTGTTGCTCAAAGGGAGGATTTCTGCAGGAATTTGCTGTTGTTGCAAAGCTTCAAATAAGGCACGTAAAAGCTGATCTTTTCTACACCATTTGAAGCATATATTGTGTTTTAATCGATCTGCTTGCCTGTATGTTATGGATATATATAAAGTTCATGTTTGAAATGATTTGTACATGATAAGGAAAGAAAGATGGGTTCGAAAATGATGTTTTGATGTTTATAATGCTTCCAGTATGTTTTCAGAAAATTTATGAAGTTTTATATGGACTGAGGATTCGAATTTATTTCCAGAAATGCTATGAAAGTTCTTCTTACAGTAGTTGTAATATTAGAATTTGATAACTGTGTAATTGGTAGTTGCTGGTTGAATCATTGGTATGGTTTGATAGGCAACAGCTGATGGCATCGTTGTTGTTTTGATATTACAAATGAAGAGTTAAGTATCCAGCAGCTGTATCTACTTGTTAAGATTCAGCAGCTGTATTGTTATAACGTTTAAGAATGTTCTTCCTGTGGTTGTAATGTCGAAATTTGATGGTTTTGTAATCGGTAGTTGCTGGTTGAATCAGTATAAAGTCTGGTTTAATAGGCAACAGCTGGTAGCGAAATCATTGTTTAGATATTGCAAGCGTCTTCGTAAATTTCAGCAGATGCACTGTTCATCAGCAGATGCGTCTTTCCTAATTAATATCAGCAGTTGTTTTCCTTTGATTAGGAATCAGCAGCTGCATTGTGATTTTGAATTCAGCAGCTGTATTTCCTTCGTTAGAATTCAGCAGTTACTTTATTCATTTTAAATACTGTTCATTTCAGCTGGTACTAGTCTTGCGACTGGTACTATTCATTTATATAATCGTGTTAGCACTTTTCCTTGCGACTGATTGATGTGCTAACGACGTCGTTCCTTTAAGTTATAGAAAGATCAGCAGGTAGCCTTATTATTTCATCTGCTGATCACCCCAACGACATCGTTTCACTTTATATTTATTTAAAAGATCTCGCGACTGGATTCTTGTCTTGCGACTGGTTCCTATTTGTTGCGACTGGTACTATTCATTTCAGCAGGTATTAGTCTTGCGACTGGTACTATTCCTTGCGACTGGTTTTCTTCCAACCAGTTCCATTTTAGCGATATGTTTCCAAGGTAGAATTCGATACTAAGTAAAGTTTTAAAATGGGAAGCAAAGGTTTAAAATGAGGGAACCCGATGATTTACAAAAATGTTTAAAGAAAAGCTTGTTAAGGAACAAAAGATGTTTTAGATTATGGCATAGATAGTTACGGTCACCAAGGAGAAGGGTGAGCAGTTGTCGAAGATGTCGACTGCCCTTTCATATGAGCTATATGCTAAAACTGATATCGGGAGTCATTTTGATCAAAGTGCAAATTGGACCACATAGAACTTATATGCCATGATCAACTGAAAATGAGATTGAAAGAAATGAGAAGCTGGGCTATTTTCCCCTGTTTCTGCCATTGAATGTTTACTGAAATGTTTACGAAAATGACATTGTATATTGAAGTTCCTTAACATATGAATTGCACAGATGTCTGCCTGCGTTTTATGAAATTGTTACTACTCAGATTTTACTTGCTGAGCCTTTAGGCTCACTAGCTTTTAAAATGGTGCAGGTACGACAACTGGTGGAGGATCAGCTGGTGAAACTTGAAATCAGCAGATGGGTGGCGTTGTGTTTATCCAAGGCCTACGTTTTCCGTGTCTAAGTTGTATTGTTTTGATTAGATTGTACTGTATTAAATCAGTAGCAATGGTTGTATATTTACATCGAATAGCAGCTGTTGTAAACCGCAATTGCAAAGTTATATGAAATACCCTGTTTTCCGCAAATGTTATAGCAGTAGCGCGCGAACTTAAGTACCTGCTGATCTTCGAAATTGTCTTGTTTTTTGTTTCCTTTGATTTATAAGAAATGCAGCTTATAACAAATTATCTTTTAGACCTTCTTTTATTCGAAAATTTTTGTTTACACCAATTCTCGTGGCCCCATTGGGTTCGGGCGTCACACTACACAAGTTACTTCAGATATCAGTATTTCAGATATCGTTACAGAGCAAGCAGAGTACATCAGATTTGAGTGTTATCAGATTTGTTTGATGCAGACTTAGGAACAGTGTACTTTCAGAAGTCGCTATCATCTCAGAAATGACAGGGTATCGGAGATACTTTAGATATGATTAAGATACATATAGAGAGTGACTTTCAGCTTTATATATTGAGACAGATGTCAGCTTCGAATATCTTTAGATATTTTAAAAGGATTATTTGAGGAGAATCAACGGTCATTATTTAATCGTATAAGAGCTGGAATTAAGGAGACAAGTTCAAAGTTTTGGGTAAAATTACACAGTACGCGGAGTGCTTGATACGATGATTACCCGCTTTGGAATATAAGTCAATTTAGCCCTGACAAGCGCAGTTTACCTTTTGCATGGTATTAATGGAGCATTAAATGCTATGATACGATGAAGATATGCAAAGGAGCTTATCTAAAGAAAATCTTTCATCTTCTTGAAAATCTCTGGAGCTTGTCGTGGTGCTTGAGGAGGAATTCTGCAGGAACCAGTTGCCTCTGTGTATCCAGTGTTAAGGCAAGTAAAAGCTGATCCTTGCTACAACATTAAAGCATATATTGTTTTTTTTCCTCAGTTCTGTTTGCTTGCCTGTTTATGTTAAAGATATAGCAATGTTCCAGCATGTTTATGGAAATAAAGATCGGGTTCAGTGTTTGTTTTCTATTTCAAAATAATCCCAGTATGTTTTTAAGCACAGAGGTTGATGTGTTTTTAAAACATTGAGCATTCAGGTTCTAATTCCTTGAAAGATTATGAACTGCGACGTCTGGACTTGACTCCAAGTAATCGGTGATTGTAATGCCTGAGATTATGATGTCGTGATTAAGTAAATGTGTAATTCCTAATGTTAGAATTTGATGAAGTCTGGTCGAGGAATCTGTTTTTTTTTGTCTAAGTGTTTAGAAGAGAAACGCTGCCGTTTTGGTGAAGTCTGGTACGTGCGTAAGTTATCGCAACTATTTGATAAAATGTGGTCGTTTTGGCAAAAGCTGGTAGAATCTTACCAGTCGTTGCTAGCACGTTGTTGTTTTACGAAGACCAGTAATAGCGTTAAATTTTGAATCCAGACGTCAACGTTAGTCAACCATAAGATTAAGAGTGAGCATTGGTTTTAGTTGAGCGACGTCTTTTCGCTACTCAGTCGATGCACGTAATTTGATTTCCAGACGTCAACGACCAGTCAACTTTACTGTAGCATGCAACTGGTTTTGAAAGAGAGTTATCAACCAGATTTGATGACGTCAGCTATACGATGTCGTTTGAATTAGTTGGAACGCAGCGTTTATGCAGCGTCTGGTTGTCCAGCTTTTGGGTTTGAAACCAGTCGATGGTTTGGGTATCTGCTGGTTTGACCAGTCGTGGGAGCAACGTGAAGTCGTTTTGATATTGAAATACAGCGACTGGTTATTATGTTTAGTTATGACATCTGGTTGAGAAAGCTGGTTATGTTGCGACTGGTTGTGAAAGCTGGTTCTGTTACAACTGCATATCACAAAAACTGAATATAGTTTCCAGTCGTGGGAATTGTTAGCATCAGTTGCGAGAATTGCTCTGTATCACGAAGAGCAGTTGATACGCTATAAGCACTGATCGAAGAAGCTGGGTTTCGAAGCGGTGGGAGTTTATCCTATATTGATAAATCAATACTCAGCATGACACGTGGAATTTGAATTGAACACATTGGAAATGCTGCAGAAAAGCAGAGATCTTCTCCTATAAATAGGATTGAATTCGAAATCCTTGTAACTCTTGCTACAGACTTCAGGATTTGTCTCTGTGATTTACTGGGAACAATTGCAAGAAAACCGAAGCAATATTAGAAGAAGTTTAACGAAGGTATAATTTGACAGTGAGAGTCAGGGATTAGATTACTCACGAATGATATTTCTTGAGTTACCCCGATGAAATCACATACTCTGTAGTTTCTGTTCTTGATTTAGAACTGTAGTTTTATGTGTCGATCCATCACAGGTAGTGGATCTTTTATGTTTGCATGATATTGCATAACATGAAGAGAATATGAATTGATTCTAATGCCCAGGACTGAGATGACCTGATTTTCGAAGTTGGAGTTAACTTCGATAGATGGATATCCATGTCAAGATCGTATACGAATCTTGATGGCGTTTATGTGAAATGGAATCAATTCTGGAACGAAGAACGGAGATAGATTCATTGCATTTTACCATTGATATATGTTGTTATGCAATTATTTACTTGATTTCATATACCTGTTGATTATAATGAGATGATTCTCACCGGAGTTATCCGGCTGTTGTTTTGTTTTGTATGTGTGCATGACAACAGGTAGGCGAGAGCTGAATTGAGTTGGGCATGGGTAGTGAGAGCTGGCTACCTAGACGAAGAGCAACAATGAAGAAGAACTCCTAGAGATCTGCTGTTAGCATAGTCTTGAGATAGTTAGTGTTAGCATGAAATCTGGTTTATTACTGCTGGTCAGATCTTGTAGAAACAAACATAGCATGTAATAACCATTGTACTAGTTGCTCTATTGATGAATAGATAGTTATTTTTGGAACGCAACCATAGTTCTGTACATTTGCTAATAACCAGCTTTTGGGACCAACTGTTAAAAAAAAAACATATTTCACTACTTAAACTCGAGGTTTAAATTAAACGCTAATTATAACGCCCATAAGATAATATTAGAAGATTAATTGTGAGCAGAGAGCCTCACAACAGGTGGTATCAGAGCCCACTAAACTATTAAGTTATGAAACTAGATGAGTGGGGTAGATTGAGTCTTCTTGATTGATTTATTGCATGCTTGCATGGTATATGTCTTACTGTTTTAAATTTATATCACTTGATTTCTGTGACTAAATGGTAAGAGTATACCGAAGAATTATGCGAGTTACATGCTCTTCGAAGTGATTTGTAGAGCATGTATTGAATGAAGTATGAATCAGAACTCGATCTCTTGAGAAGTAGCACATTGATGTGTGCTAATCAGAGGAGGGACGGAGAATTGTTATTGATATGATGATGAATTATGAACAAATCTCTCTGATTTTTAGATATACCTCCTCGAAGAACAACTACCAGACAGACAAGAAATATTCCGAGAACAGAGCAGGGTAGTACCTTGACTGATACTATGAATGCAGCTGCTACTCCGATGGAAACATTGTTGAAATCATTTCAGTCCTTTAAACCACCAACTTTGACAGGGACAGAAAATGCCATAGACTATGAGAACTGGTTGGAAGACATAGAACAGTTATTTGAAGCACTTGATTATACCGATGATCGTCGGGTGAAATTGATAGTACACCAGTTGCATGGTCTTGGTAAAAGCTGGTGGATGGAAACCAAGAAATCACTTGAAAATCAGGGTACTGTGATTACTTGGGCAGTGTTTAAAACAGCTTTCTATCAGATATTTTTCCCAGTATCGTATCGAAAGGATAAAGGAGCGGAATTTGCGAACTTGAGACAGGGACAATTGAATATTGAAGAGTATGTCGCCAAATTCACTAGTTTGCTTAAATTTGATCCACACGTTGCTATCAGCGATGAAGCACAAGATGATCAGTTTATTAATGGATTAAATCCTGACGTGTTTACTTTGGTGAACACTGGCCGACCAAATACTTTTGCCGATGCGTTGAATCGTGCAAAAGGAGAAGAAGCTGGATTGCTAAGGCAACGAAGAGCACAATTTGTGCCATCAGCAGTCAAATCAGCGCAGGAGAACCTACAGATTCCACCACCCCCTCGTTTTGATGCTGGAAGAAGCGGTAGTGGAAAGAAAAACTTCTTCAAAGGAAAATGAAAACAATTCAAACGTTCAGGTACCAGTAGCTCCTCCAGTTCAAGTAAATTCAAAAAACTGGGAGCTGGACAGAAATATGGTGATTACTGTACCAAGTGTGGAGGCAACACAGCACGGAACAGTGTAGAGGAGTGTTTGGCCTTTGCCGCATTTGTAATCAACCTGGAAATTTTGCAAGAATCTGCCCTCAACGTGGTGCTGGAAGTTCACAGAATACAGGGGCATCAAGATCATTGCCACCTCCAGAAAGACAAGCATCTTCTGTGCATTCATTCCAACCACAGAACCAACAACAAAGTAGGCACGGAGGAAGCCAAATAGTGAGTCAACCTCCTAAACAGCAAGCACGAGTGTTTGCATTGACTGAAGAGCAAGCACAGGCAGAGAACCAACAACAAAGTAGGCACGGAGGAAGCCAAATAGTGAGTCAACCTCCTAAACAGCAAGCACGAGTGTTTGCATTGACTGAAGAGCAAGCACAGGCAGCCCCTGATGATGTTATTGCAGGTAATTGCTATCTCTGTGGTTATACTGCTTATGTACTAATTGATACTGGTGCGTCACACACATTTATTTGTGAGCATTTTGTGGTGACACATTCGTTGCCCTTTGAATCATTGACCGAGGTAGTATCAATTTCTTCGCCTTTGGGAAGGGGTATGCTATCAGTAAGAGCCATTAAGAATTGTATACTACAGTTTGAGGGGCATGAGATTGAAATTGAGTGTATTGTGCTTGGTTTGTCTGATTTTGATTGTATCATTGGCATATATATGTTAACCAAGTACAGGGCAACAGTAGATTGTTTTCAGAAAGTGGTTTGATTCAAACCTGAGAAAACCGACGAGTGGAAATTTTATGGTAAGGGATCACGAGCCAGAATTCCTTTGATTTCTATGATTTCTATGACTAAGTTATTACAGAAACGAGCAGAGGGATTCCTGATTTACGCAGTAGATGCAATGAAGAATAGCCCGAAACTCGTTGATATACCAGTAGTTTGTGAATTTGCTGATGTCTTTCCTGATGAGATACCAGGATTGCCTCAATATCGAGAGGTAGATTTCAGCATTGAATTAATGCCAGGTACACAACCGATATCAAAAGAACCGTACCGAATGGCACCAATTGAATTGCAGGAATTGAAGGAGCAGCTGGAAGATCTTCTGGCCAAAGGGTACATTAGACCAAGTGTTTTCCCTTGGGGCGCTCCAGTATTATTTGTACGAAGAAAGATGGATCCACGAGGTTATGTATTGACTACCGGCAATTGAATAAAGAAACGGTAAAGAATAAATATCCTTTACCACGAATAGATGATTTATTTGATCAGTTGCAGGGTTCGCCAGTATATTCAAATATTGATTTGAGATCTGGATATCATCAATTGAGTGTTAGAGATGAGGATATATCGAAAACTGCATTTCGAACGAGGTATGTCACTATGAGTTCATCGTTATGCCGTTTGGATTGACAAATGCTCCGGCATTGTTTATGAGTTTGATGAACATGGTATTTCAGAAATATCTTGATGACTTTGTGATCATATTTATTGATGATATTCTGATTTATTCATAGAACATGTACGATCATGCGAACCATCTCAGAACTGTTTTGCAAACTCTAATAGAGGAGAAATTGTATGCTAAACTGTCGAAATGTGAGTTTTGGTTGCGAAAAGTGGTATTTCTTGGCCATATCATTTGTGGAGATGGTATTTCTGTTGATCCAAGTAAGATAGAAGCTGTGATTAATTGGCCTAGACCAACATATGTGCCAGAAATTCGAAGCTTTATGGGTCTTGCAGGGTATTATCGACGGTTTATCCAAGATTTTTCGAGTATTGCAAAGCCTATAACTCAGTTGACACAGAAGAATACACCGTTTGTTTGGTCAGAGGCTTGTGAAAACAGTTTTCTTGAATTAAAGAAGAGGTTAACTACTACACCAGTGTTGACAATTCCTTCGGGTACTGGTGATTTTGTGGTATATTGCGATGCTTCTCACCAAGGATTGGGATGTTTTGAAGCAAAGAGGACATGTGATTGCATACGCCTCGATACAGTTAAAAACACATGAAATCCGATATCCAATTCATGATCTTGAACTGGCAGCCATTGTGTTTGCACTAAAGATATGACGGCATTATCTTTATGGTGAGAAATTTGAGATCTTTTCTGATCACAAGAGTTTGAAGTATTTGTTTTCACAGTCTGAATTGAATATGAGGCAGCGAAGATGGCTGGATTTATTGAAGGATTTCGATTGTGAAATTAAGTATTTTCCAGGGAAATCCAATGCAGCAGCTGATGCCCTGAGTAGGAAGATTTGTGCGTTGTCTTTGACTACGATGGGTGTATCTAGTTTGATAGAAGATTGCTGTATTTCTGGATATTCGTTTGAAACGGAGGTGAAGCCGATGAGAATTTGTGCTATCAGTGTGGAACCTGAATTGTTGATTAGAATTAAAGAAGCACAGAAGAAAGATTTGAATATACAGAAATCTGTTGAGATGGTTAAGTCTAGACATTCATCGGAATATAAAGTGAGTACTGATGATATTCTATATGTGAATAACAGACTTGTGGTTCCAGAAGTTGAAGAATTAAGACACCAGATTTTGAATGAAGCCCATAGAAGTAGATTCAGTGTGCATCCTGGAGGTAGAAAGATGTACAATGATCTAAAGAAACAGTACTGGTTGAAACAAATTAAGTCTGATGTGACTAATTTTGTTTCGAAGTGTTTAAATTGCCAACAGGTGAAAGCTGAAAGGAAGAAACCTGCTGGATTATTATAAAATCTATCAATTCCTGAATGGAAGTGGGATCACATTTCTATGGATTTTGTAACAAAATTACCAAAATCATCCCGAGATTGCGATGCTATTTGGGTAATTATCGATAGGTTGACAAAATCTGCCTGTTTTATTCCTTATCGAATGACCTATCGACATGATCAAATGGCAGATCTCTACATTAAAGAAGTGGTCAGACTTCATGGTGTGCCAAAATCCATTGTTTCTGATAGAGATCCACGATTTACTTCACATTTTTGGAGTAGTTTGCAACAATATTTGGGTACAAAAATACATCTAAGCACTTCATATCATCCTCAAACCGATGGGCAATCTGAAAGAACAATTCAAACTCTTGAGGATATGCTTAGAGCAGTAGTATTGGACTTTGGTATTTCATGGCAAGATTCGTTACCACTGGTGGAATTTTCACACAACAACAACTATCAAACCAGTATTGAAATGGCTCCGTTTGAAGCGTTGTATGGAAGGAAATGTCATTCACCATTATATTGGGATGATGTATCGGAGGTACCTGAGTTGGAACCAGATTTGATTAGAGAAATGACTGAGAAAGTGAAGGTAATTCAGCAGAGAATGAGAACAGCGCAACAATGACAGGAGAGATATGCTAATACTAGGCGTAGGCCTTTGAGTTTTGAAACAAGGGACATAGTATTTTTGAAAATTTCTCCTTTTAGAGGTACAATCAGATTTGGTAAACGTGGAAAATTGTCTCCAAGATTCGTTGGCTGGTATACTTGATGTCTTTCATGTATCAATGCTAAGGAAATATCTGCCTGATGTATCTCATGTTATTCCTGCTGAAGAATCTGAACTCGACGAGAGTTTGAGCTATTTTGAACAGTCGATACAGATTCTTGATCGAAAATAAAAACAGCTCCGAACAAAGATTATATCATTGGTGAAGATTCAATGGAATCGACATGGAGTAGAAGAAGCTACATGGGAAGTTGAGGAAGATATGAAACAACGATTTCCTTATCTTTTCCAATGAGGTCAGCTCTTATTCGGATTCTCGCATTTCACGCATTTCATTGTGCTTGTGTGTATATAGAGACTGCTGATGAGTTCGAGGACGAACTCAGATTTTAGAGGGGGAGAAATGTAATGCCCGAGATTATGATGTCGTGATTAAGTAAATGTGTAATTCCGAATGTTAGAATTTGATGAATTCTGGTCGAGGAATCTGTTTTATTTTGTCTAAGTGTTTAGAAGAGAAACACTGCCGTTTTGGTGAAGTCTGGTACGTGCGTAAGTTATCGCAACTATTTGATAAAACGTGGTCGTTTTGGCGAAAGCTGGTAGAATCTTACCAGTCGTTGCTAGCACGTTGTTGTTTTATGAAGACCAGTAATAGCGTTAAATTTGGAATCTAGACGTCAACGTTAGTCAACCATAAGATTAAGAGTGAGCGCTGGTTTTAGTTGAGCGATGTCGTTTCGCTACTCAGTCGATGCGCGTAATTTGATTTCCAGACGTCAACGACCAGTCAACTTTACTGTAGCATGCAACTGGTTTGTTGAGAGAGTTAGCAACCAGATTTGATGATGTCAGCTATGCGATGTTGTTTGAATTAGTTGGAACTCAGCGTTTTTATGCAGCGTCTGGTTGTCCATCTTTTGGGTTTGAAACCAGTCGATGGTTTGGGTATCTGCTGGTTTGACCAGTCGTGGGAGCAACGCGACGTCATTTTGATATTGAAATACAGCGACTGGTTATTATGTTTAGTTATGACATCTGGCTGAGAAAGCTGGTTATGTTGCGACTGGTTGTGAAAGCTGGTTCTGTTACAACTGTATATCACAACAACTGAATATAGTTTCCAGTCGTGGGAATTGTTAGCATCAGTTGCGAGAATTTCTCTGTGTCACGAAGAACAGTTGATACGCTATAAGCACTGATCGAAGAAGCTGGGTTTCGAAGCGGTGGGAGTTTATCCTATATTGATAAATCAATACTCAGCATGACACGTGGAATTCGAATTGAACACATTGGAAATGCTGCAGAAAAGCAGAGACCGTGTTCTATAAATAGGATTGAATTCGAAATCCTTGTAACTCTTGCTACAGACTTCAGGATTTGACTCTGTGAGTAACTGAGAAAAGTTGCAAGAAAGTCGAAGCAATATTAGAAGAAGATTAATGAAGGTCTAATTTGACAGTGAGAGTCAGGGATTAGATTACTCAGGAATGATATCTCTTGAGTTATCCCGATGAAATCACATACTCTGTAGTTACTGTTCTTGATTTAGAACTGTAGTTTTATGTGTCGATCCATCACAGGTAGTGGATCTTTTATGTTTGCATGATATTGCATAACATGAAGAGAATATGAATTGATTCTAATGCCCAGGACTGAGATGACCTGATTTTCGAAGTTGGAGTTAACTTCGATAGATGGATATCCATGTCAAGATCGTATACGAATCTTGATGGCGTTTATGTGAAATGGAATCAATTCTGGAACAAAGAACTGAGATAGATTCATTGCATTTTAGCATTTATATATGTTGTTATGCAATTATTTACTTGACTTCGTATACCTGTTGATTATACTAAGATGATTCTCACCGGAGTTATCGGCTGTTGTTTTGTTTTGTATGTGTGCATGACAACAGGTATACGAGAGCTGAATTGAGTTGGGCATGGGTAGTGAGAGCTGGCTACCTAGACGAAGAGCAACAATGAAGAAGAACTCCTAGAGATCTGCTGTTAGCATAGTCTTGAGATAGTTAGCTGTTAGCATGAAATCTGGTTTATTACTGTTGGTCAAATCTTGTAGCAACAAACATAGCATGTAATAACCGTTGTACTAGTTGCTCTATTGATGAATAGATAGTTATTTTTGGAACGCAACCATAGTTCTGTACATTTGCTAATAACCAGCTTTTGGGACCAACTGTTAAAAAAAAAACAGATTTCACTACTTAAACTCGAGGTTTAAATTAAACGCTAATTATAACACCCATAAGATAAGATTAGAAGATTAATTATGAGCAAAGAGCCTCACAATGATGCTGGTCCAATCGGGATTTTGTTCCGGTTAGATAGGCGGAGCTGGTATTTTGGGTGTCGTCGAGATGTTGCAGCACTAAGTTACATAGCCAAGTCCGTTTTCCTTTGCTAGTAACCAGATCCTATCTTTAAGTCTGAAAATCCCATATCAAGTCTGCCTTGCAGATGTCGAATCTATTTCACTCATACACTGTTTCTACAGTAAAATCTGATTTTCACGTCAGTAGTGCCATTTCCCTAGGCAAGTCAATTCTTTAAAGTTAGCATTATATCCTCTTTAGTGGAATCTGTTTTACCCGTTACCAGTAATGTTTCCATGACCACATCTGAATTCCTCGCTAGCAATAGCACTTCTAAAGTCAAATCTGTTTCTTGTCAGCGATGTATCCCCGATAGTCGAATCTTTTTTACGCTGACGATACTGTTCCTCACATCTGTTTCAGCGTTAGCGATACCACTTCTACAGTCGAGTCTGTTTTTACGACTAGGATCTGTTTTGTACTAGAGCACTATTTTGTTAGCCGAATCTGATCTTCACTTCAGCGATAAGTCCCCAGTAGTCGAATCTGATGCTCATTGAGATTTTAAAGAAAAACGAGTTTCAAAATATAGTGAACCCTGATGATGTTCAAATCTGATTTCAACCAGATGTGAGTTTAAAGGAAGAAAAGTTTAGTTTTAAATGATTTATGGCGTAGATAACGGACGGTCATAAAGGAAGGGTGAGCAGTCGTCGAGCGTGTCGGTTTCCCCTTCATAAAGGGCTTCATGCCATAAAGACTTAATTCAGAAGTAACTTGATCAAGTGCCAAAGGACCTAAGGAGAGCTTCTAAGCCATAAATCACAAGAAAATAATGATGAGATCTGGGTTATGTCCCGAATCTGTTTTACGAAAGATGTTTTGAGTTAAATGCCTTCCTTTAAACTAAATGTTCAGATATGAGATGTTGGCCTGCATTAAGTGAATTTATTATTCTCATATTTTGCTTGCTGAGCCTCTAGGCTCATAAGCTTTTAAATGATGCAGGTGAGGCAGATCTGGGGCAGACGGGCGGCGGGAGCTGAACCAGCTGTGGTGATTGTGTTTATCAATGGCCAGCGATTCCGCGTCTTAAATGTTGTTGTTTTTGATATTTTGACAAATCTGCATTAGATCCATTATAACAATGATTGAATTCATATAGAATTTCAGATGTTGTAATATCGCACTTTGCATTTTATATCAACTTGTGGTTCAGACCTGTTTCCTCTATTTACTATTTGGCTCCAAGTGTGTTTGTGTCTCAAAATTTTTATGTTGTAAGGAAATACAGCTTACAATATCTCATTTCAGCCCTTGTTTTTCTTTTTTATTTAAATTATTCCAATTCCGTTGATGCCCATGAGCGTGGGCGTCACATCTGCTCACTCTCTACGAACAGATTTCGCTACTCAAATCTGACTATCACCAAACGACACTATATCACTTAAACTCAAAACGACATCGTTTTAATTTCTATTCAAAGAAAATTGCTCAAATACCTGGGGACATCTCAAATATGATTCCCGCTAAACCAAACGCACGCGATATCAATTTAAATCATTCTCGATGCCGATCAACAGTCCACATCTAATCTGTTCCACCTCAAATCTGAAAACCCGATGGTTAACTTCTATATTAGCTAATCCTCGCCCAAATCTGATTAACTAATAAATTACCAAATTAACAATTTCTAGTCCTCACATTCTCCCCAACTAGACCTCGAAATCAGCTCTCGACAACAGATCAGAATCACAGAAAAAATCAGAAAAGTCACCAATCAGGAATACTAAGCACTCAAATCACGCAAACACAAGCTAGAAAATTACCTGGAAATCTACTGTCAATGCTCAAACAGATGAGGCCACTCCTGTCTCATCTTTTCCTCAACTTCCCAGGTAGCTTCCTCTCTTCCATGCTTGCTCCATTGGACCATTATCAACTGAATAGTCTTTTTCCTCAGCTGCTTATCCTTTCTACCCAGAATCTGAACTGGATATTCAACATAGATCAAGGTAGAATCCAGCTCTACTTCATCAGTCCTCAGCACATGGGACGGATCGGGCTCATATTTACTCAACATTGACACATGAAATACATCATGCATCGCTGCTAACTCAGCAGGCAAACGTAATCTATAAGCCAAAGACGCAATCCTCTCAACAATCTCAAATGGACCAAAGAACCTAGGAGCCAATTTACCCTTAAGTCTGAATCTCATCAAGCTCTTGAAAGGAGAAACCTTCAGAAATACTCGATCGCCAACTTCAAATTCCTATGGTCTGCGTCTTTTATTAGCATAACTCGCATGATGATCTTGTGCAGCTTTCATTCTACTCCTAATCAACTCAATCTGGTCTTTCATATGCTGCACAAATTCAGGAGTAGCTTAGCTGTTTCTCACCAATCTCTTCCCAGCAGATTGGAGATCTACACTTTCGACCATACAAAGCTTCGAATGAAGCCATCCCGATAGTCACCTGGTAGCTGTTGTTATAAGAAACTTCAACCAAGGATAAAGAATCCTGCCACGTACCAATGAAATCCATCACAATTGCTGGCAGCATATCTTCCAAAATCTGTATGCTCCTCTCAGATTGGCCATCTGTCTTCGGGTGATAAGTTGTACTCATAGCCAATCTTGAACCCTTAGCTGCTTGCAAACTATTCCAAAATCGGGAAGTAAATCTTGGATCTCTATCGAACACTATCGAAACTGGCACCCCATGCAATCTAACCACATGGTCGATGTACAGTCTAGCCATATTCTTCATAGAACACCTCACATCATAAAAAATGAAACAGTCTGACTTTGAAAGCCTGTCAATCACCACCCAAATCGCATCGCATCGCATCCCCTATTCGATCTAGGCAAGTGCATCACAAAATCCATGGCGATGTGCTCCCAATTCCATTGAGGCACTTTTAAACTCTGTGCAAACCACCAGGTCTCATTCTCTCGGCCTTGACCTGTTGGCAATTCAATCATCGTGCTACAAATCCAGAGATGTCATTCCTCATACATTCCCACCAGTAGTGAGACTTCAAGGCATGATACATGTTCTTCTCGCCCGAATGCACACTGTAACGACTACAATGGGCTTCATTCAAGATGGTCTCTTTCAAATAAATCAGGTTCGGAACCACCAATCTACCATGAAATCTCAAGAATCCATCAGAAGCAACAGAAAAATCTTCCAACTAAACAATATGGGCCTTAATCTTCAACTCATGAATATACGGGTCAGTCCTCTGTGCTGCTCTACTGTCTGCAACAATCTGTGGTTCAACCTAAAGAGAAGAAACCACGAAGTACTGATCACTTGGCTGAAAACATCATCCAAAAGTCTCTAAATCCTCATGGACTTTGGATATACTCATCGACGTCAACATCTCAGACTGGGCTTTTCTACTCAAAGCATCAGATACTAAGTTCATCCGCCCAGGCTGATACTGAATATCACAGTCAAAATCTTTGAGCAATTCCATCCAACGATGTTGCCTCATATTCAAATCAGACTGTGTGAAGATATACTTCAAACTCTTATGGTCCGTGTACACCACGAACTGCTCACCATAAAAGTAATGACGCCAAATCTTCAAGGCAAAAACAATGGCAGCCAACTCTAGATCATGAACGGGGTATCTCGTCTCTTGGGGATTATGTGAGGACTAGAATTTGCTAAGTACGATTTTTGTCTAATTATATTTGGTTTGGAAGTAGCTAATTGAGTTTCTGAGTATCGGATTTTCAGATTTTCAGATTTAATGATTTTTAGAATTTCAGTTTTTAGCAAAATCTGAATGCTCAGATGTGCCCTTGTGTGTTTGCGTGAGTTGTTGCAAGCAGGGAGCAAAGCGCTGTCGTTTTGAGCGCTGGTCAGATGTGGCATTGTTGGAGGTAATGGGACGTCGTATTGTGTATTCAGCAGTAGCGTGACCAGATGTCAACGCTATTCAACTCAGCAGTGAGAGTGTAGCGAAAGGCAGCTGTTAGCGTTAGCGCACGGGTGCAAGAAGTTATCGTGTGTTAGTCAACAGCTGAGTTGACCGCTGATAGTAAGAGCATTCAGATGTTGCTATAGAGAGACCTGTTTCAGCAGTAGGGCTCTGCTACGTCGTTCGGATAAGTTAGCGCGACGTAGTTTTGGTGTTGCGTTAGTAGAGAGTAGCAAAGTCTGATTCTAGACAGCTGAGGCCAGTTGCGAGAGACTTCTGCCTTAGAATGAAAGCTGTTTTGTACCAAGATCTGAGTTGGTGAGACATCTGAATTAGTCGATGATGACTTCTGTTGTAGTTTTGACTGGGGATTTAAATGCAAGTGCTGATCGACACTTAGAGCATTTCGAATCTTAGATTTCCTATCTTCTTCCCCGATAACCCTAGATTGCTACTGTTCATTCGAACCCTATTTCCGTCGATTGCCATCGTTTGGAGCAAGATTGGTAGCATTGAGCTCGTCTTCTTTAGGGCTTTAGATTGGTACCAGCTTGGAGACTGGAGTCGCCGGAATTGAGGAGCGCGAAGCAGTTACAGTACTCGAGAGTCTTCACGATTGTGGACCAGTAGTTCTTCTATTATTCGACAGCTTTGGGTAAGCGATTCTTTCCCTTTTTAAGCTTCATATGAGAGCTAAGTAGTGCTCTGTAGGAGCTAGGTAGCCGAGTTAAGCTACTGGACTTTAGAATTTAAGCTATTGAGTTTAGATTTGAGCTGAATTGCTAGATACTTTGACAGATTTGAGCTTGCAGTAGCTTCTTCTGAGTGGCCGTGGAGCTGCTTGGGCAGTGAACTTGAGTTGGTTGCTGCGCCCTTCTGTTGTGTAAGATCTGTTGAGGTTTGAGGTACGATATGAGCTATGTATTAAGCAGTTTTCGATATCAGCTTTGGGAATATTTCTATTGTGTGTTAACTGCTGAATTATCTGCTTCGATGTTCATTGATGTTTGTGCGTGTGATGTATGCATTGAGTAAGCATGAGTCTGCTGTGCATTCACGCATGCATATTGAGCCTGATTCTATTGAAATCTGAATCCCTTTACACGTTGAGATCGGTCGGCTGAGTCGTCGTTCCTGAAAGGTCCAATGTTGTTTTGTTGTGGTGGCCAGCTGAGTCATTGCGCCTGAATACCACACTGCCTTGTGATGGTCGGCTGAGTCGTCGTACCTGAAGATCACAGGATGATGATGATTGATGAGATTGCAAAGCTGAGTCGTTGTGCTATTCTATATTCCTACCGATGATTTTTGGTACCCCTATCATGCATTGCACGATAGATATAATGCATTGTCTGATATGATTTATGCTTTTATTGTGCTCTTCGTACTGATGTTTGACCTCGTTTATTTTCCCTATCTTCGGCTGCCTTGGTTTGTGTTGGCCTCGGTAGGTTCTTCAGGTAACCAAGCTGGATAGAGTGGAGCTTCAGCTGGTCGATCCCTTTTCTTATTGAGTCCCAGTATAGTTATAATTATATTGAGCCAGGGGATTTCGTGCACCTTTGTATATTGGGGATTGTGTGTGTTGTTGTTGTTTGAGTTTTGAGTTTAAATCTATTTTAAGTATGATGTATTTTGAAATGATATTGGATCATGCCCTTATTCGAAAATTTTTAGCACATATTTTTATGGTGCTTCCGCATAATTGTGATTAATTGTTGTATTAGCGCACGTGGCCTGACATTTTTGGTATCAGAGCTTAAAATGGGATAAGCTCGTTTCCTTTTTATCACACTTGAGTCTAGGCACAGAGTTTGAGTTTTTATTTTGACTGGCTCTGTGATTGTGTGATTTGGTTATCTTCTTGATTTCTTACCTTTGAGTTTTGGTAGATGCCGCCGAGGAGAGGTAGAGGTAGGACTGCTAGACATTCCGCTGAGGAGTCTAGGGCCTCGGATAGTGATGCGGGCATTCAGCAGAATATCCCTTTGCGTCGTCGTGGTCAGCAGGCTGAGGTAGAGGTGGATGATGTTATAGATTGGAGAGATGGAGCTAGTGTTGGCTACGTTCCAGAGGATGAAGCCCCCGACGTTTACTGGTGTCGAGGCTGGTCTGCTGGCGAAAGGTTGGCTTGAGCACATGGAAGAGTTGTTTGACGCTGTGGAGTACTCGCAAGAGCGGAGGCTGAAGTTAGCAGTGTTGCAGTTGAGAGAGCATGCGCAACGCTGGTGAAAGGGTACTTCTCGTGTCATGAGAGAGACTGGAGTTGTGATTTCGTGGGAGAACTTCTGTGCAGCTTTTCGACAGGAGTATACCCATGAGTCTTTCTATAACAACCGTGAGAGGGAGTTCGACAATCTGAAGCAAGGGAACTTGAGGGTGGCCGAGTATGCCAGGCAATTTTCTTCGCGGTTGTCGTATGTTCCCCATGTTGCAAACCAAGAGAGGACAAAGAGGAACAAGTTTCTAAGAGGGTTGAGGCCCGAGTTGTTCCGGATGGTGTTAGCTGGTTCCCCTGCGACGTATGCTGAGGCTGTGGATAGAGAAGTGGCCATTGAGGAGAGTCTGATGGAGGTGCAGAATCAGGTTCAGCCGATAGCTGGACGTAGTTTTCAACATGTACTTGAAAAGATGCCTTCTTTCCAATCTCCTCAAGTGCCGCAATAGTCGAATCGTCAGAGGTTCAAGCCCCGAGGGAAACAGTTTAAGAAGCGTTATAACTAGAGTTCTTCTGGTTCCGTGAGTTCTGGTGGCAGTGGCTCCGGAGGAGGAGTGACTTGTGGACAGTGTGGAGGTCGTCATATGACTTCGCAGTGTCTTGGAGTTCAGGGTCGTTGCCATAACTGTGGGCAGCCTGGACATTTTTCTCGAGTGTGTCCGGTTGGAGGACAGTCAGTGAATCAGTCGCAGCAAGGTTCTGCTGGTGGTTCTTCGCAGCAGAGACAGTTACCTTTTGCTCAGTCCCAACGATCAGGTTTCCAACCCCATGAACCGTCTAGGTTTTGTGGACCTTCGATACCTCAGTTTCCGGGACCACAGCAGGCTCAGGTGAACGTCTTGACGAGTGATCAAGCCGCTGAGATGCCTGAGAGGATTATTGCAGGTACTTGTGCTATCTTTGATTTTCCTGCACGAGTTTTGTTCGATACTGGAGCATCACACTCCTTTATTTCGGAGTTGTTTGTGTATGAGTGTGGGTTGATTTCTTCCACATTGTGTGATGTCTCTGTATCTACTCCTGCTGGTGTGAGTTTGTTGTCCCGTGAGGTGGTGTTGGATTGTGTTCTTAGGTTTGATGAGCATGTGTTGGTGACCAATTTGATTGTTTTGGGAATTAGAGATTTTGATTGTATTTTGGGAATGGACGTGTTGCCCAGTTATAGAGCGACAGTGGATTGTTTCCATGGTGTAGTGAGATTTAGGCCTGAATTTGGAGAGAAATGAGATTTCTATGGTGCTAATTTGCGACCTAAGATTCCTTTTGTGTCTGCCATGGAGATGTTTAGTTTGTTGTCGCTGGAGAATTCAGGGTTTATGATATATGCCTTGGATGTTTCCCAAGTATCACGAGTAGAGTTGAGCGATGTTCCGATTGCTCGAGAGTTTCCTGACGTATTTCCGGATGAGATTCCTAGATTCCCTCCAAGACGAGAGATTGATTTCAGTATAGAGTTGGTGCCTGGTACAGCCCCGATTTCTAGAGCTCCGTATCGGTTTGCGCCAGCTGAGTTGAAGGAACTCAAAGAGAAGTTGCGTGATCTATTAGAGAAGGGCTTCATTAGATCGAGTATGTCGCCGTGGGGAGCTCCGATTCTCTTTGTGAAGAAGAAGGATGGATCTATGAGAATGTGTGTGGATTTTCGGCAGTTGAACAAAGCGACGATTAAGAACAAGTATCCGTTGCCAAGGATTGGTGACTTGTTTGACCAATTGCAGGGATCTGCTGTATACTCTAAGATTGATCCGCGGTTTGGTTATCATCAGTTGCGGATCAGGGACGCTGATGTGGCGAAGACGGCTTTCAGGACGAGATATGGGCATTATGAGTTTTGGTGATGCCTTTTGGATTGACGAATGCTCCTGCTGTCTTCATGGATTTGATGAATCACGTATTCAGTGAGTATATTGATCATTTTGTGATTGTCTTCATAGATGACATCCTGGTGTACTCGAAGAACTACAGAGAGCATAAAGAGCATTTGAGATTGGTTTTGCAGAACCTGAGAGACTCACAGCTGCATGCGAAGTTCATCAAGTGTGAATTCTGGCTGGATAGAGTTGTCTTCTTGGGTCATGTAATTTCAGCACAAGGAATTTCTATGGATCCGAGTAAGGTCGAATCAGTTCTTAACTGGGAGAGACCTAGGAATGTTTCTGTGATCCGTAGTTTCTTGGGTTTGGCTGGCTATTATAGGTGTTTCATTGAGAATTTCTCTTCGATAGCTAGGCCGATGACTCAATAGACCCAGAAAGATAGGAAGTTTGTTTGGACTGATGAGTGAGTCGAGTTTCCAGTTGCTTAAGGAGAAGTTGACTACTGCTCCTGTGTTAGCCTTGCCTTCGTGTTCTGGAGGTTTTGTGATTTGCTATGATGCTTCTCTGAGTGGTTTAGGATGCGTGCTGATGCAGAATGGGTATGTGATTGCATATGTGTCTCGACAGTTGAAGTCCCATGAGATGAGATACCCCGTTCATGATCTTGAGTTGGCTGCGATAGTGTTTGCCTTGAAGATTTGGCGTCACTATTTATATGGTCAACAATTTGTGGTATACACCGACCACAATAGTTTGAAATATATATTCACACAGTCAGATTTGAATATGAGGCAGCGCCGCTGGATGGAGTTGCTGAAGGATTTTGAGTGCGAGATTCAATATCTTCCTGGGCGGATGAATTTGGTAGCCGATGCTTTGAGTAGGAAGGCCCAACCGGCGATGTTGACGTCGATGAGAAAATCCAAAGTCCATGAGAATTTGGGGACTTCTGGGTGGCGTTTTCATCCAAGTGATCAGTATTTCGTCATTTCTTCTTTTCAAGTTGAGCCACAGATTGTAGCAGACATTAGAGCAGCGCAGAGGACTGATCCGTATGTGCATGAGTTGAAGATTAAGGCTCAGAATGGTCAGTCTGAGGATTTTTCTGTTGCTTCTGATGGATGCTTGAGATTTCGAGGTAGATTGGTGATTCCGAATTTGATTGATTTGAAGGAAGCCATCTTGAATGAAGCTCATTGTAGTCGATACAGTGTGCATCCGGGCGAGAGAAAGATGTATCATGCATTGAAGTCTCACTATTGGTGGGAAGGCATAAGGAATGAATGAAGCTCATTGAGTCGATACAGTGTGCATCCGGGCGAGAGAAAGATGTATCATGCATTGAAGTCTCACTATTGGTGGAAGGCATAAGGAATGACATCTCTGGATTTGTCGCTCGTGTTTGAATTGTCAGCAGGTCAAGGCCGAGAGGATGAGACCTGGTGGATTGCTATAGAGTTTAGAAGTGCCTCAGTGGAATTGGGAGCACATCGCCATGGATTTTGTGACTCATTTGCCTCGATCGAGTAGGGGATGCGATGCGATTTGGGTTGTGATTGATCGAATTTCGAATTCCGCCCATTTCATTCCCTATGATGTGAAGTATTCGATGAAGAATATGGCGCGACTGTAAATTGACCATGTGGTGAGATTGCATGGAGTGCCGGTTTTGATAGTGTCTGATAGAGATCCAAGGTTTACTTCCCGATTCTGAAAGAGCTTGCAGACAGTGATGGGTTCGAAATTGGCTATGAGTACAGCCTATCACCCACAGCCAGATGGTCAATCTGAGAGGACCATCCAGATTTTAGAAGATATGCTGCGAGCAGTTGTTTTGGATTTCAGTGGTGGCTGGCAGGATTCCTTGTCCTTAGTGGAGTTTTCTTATCACATCTACCAAGTGACTATTGGAATGGCCCCTTTTGAAGCGTTGTATAGTCGTAAGTGTAGATCACCGATCTGCTGGGAAGAGATTGGTGAGAAGCAGTTGTCTACTCCTGAGTTTGTGTAGCATATGAAAGATCAGGTTGAGTTGATTCGGGGTAGGATGAAAGCTGCTCAAGATCGACATGCTAGCTATGCTAATAAGAGACGCGGACCTCTAGAATTCGAAGTTGGTGATAGAGTGTTTCTCAAAGTTTCTCCTTTCAAGAGTGTGATGAGATTCAGACTGAAGGGTAAATTGGCTCCTAGATTCGTTGGTCCTTTTGAGATTATTGAGAGGATTGGACAGTTGGCTTATAGATTAAGGCTGCCTGTTGAGTTAGCAGCGATGCATGATGTGTTTCATATGTCAATGTTGAGGAAATATGAGCCAGATCCGTCCCAAGTGTTGAGGACTGATGAAGTAAGGCTGGATTATACCTTGAGCTATGTTGAATATCCAGTGCAGATTCTGGATAGGAAGGAGAAGCAGCTGAGGAATAAGGTTATTCCGTTGGTGATGGTCCAGTGGAGCAAGCATGGTCGTGAGGAAGCAACCTGGGAGGTTGAAGAGAAGATGAGACAGGAGTGGCCTCATCTGTTTGAGCTTTGACAGTGGAGTTGTGCTAGTGAGTTCTAGTGTTTTATTGATTTCTGCCCTGTGTTTGCCTTTGATTTCGAGGACGAAATCTCTTAAGATGAGGAGAATGTGAGGACTAGAATTTTATAAGTACGATTTTTGGCTAATTAGATTTGGTTTGGAAGTAGATAATTGAGTTTCTGAGTATCGGGTTTTTAGATTTGAGGATTTAATGATTTTTAGAATTTCAGTTTTTAGCGAAATCTGGATGCTCAGATGGGCCCTTGTGTGTGTGCGTGAGTTGTTGCAAGCAGGGAGCAAAGCGCTGTCGTTTTGAGCGCTGGTCAGATGTGGCGTTGTTGGAGGTAATGCGACGTCGTTTTGTGTATTCAGAGTAGCGTGACCAGATGTCAACGCTATTCAAATCAGCAGTGAGAGTGTAGCGAGAGGCAGCTGTTAGCGTTAGCGCACGGGTGCAAGAAGTTATCGTGTGTTTGTCAACAGCTGAGTTGACCGTTGATAGTTAGCGAGTTCAGATGTAGCTAGCGAGAGATCTGTTTCAGCAGTAGGGCTCTGCTACGTCATTTGGATAAGTTAGCGCGACGTCGTTTTGGTGTTGCGTTAGTAGAGAGTAGCAAAGTCTGATTCGAGACAGCTGAGGCCAGTTGCGAGAGACTTCTGACTTAGAATGAAAGCTGTTTTGTACCAAGATCTAAGTTGGTGAGACATCTGAAAAAGTCGATGATGACTTCTGTTGTAGTTTTGACTGGGGATTTAAATGCAAGTGCTGATCGACATTTAGAGCATTTCGAATCTTAGATTTCCTATCTTATTCCCCGATAACCCTAGATTGCTACTGTTCATTCGAACCCTATTTCCGTCGATTGCCATCGTTTTTCGCCGTCGTTCGGAGCAAGATTGGTAGCGCTGAGCTCGTCTTCTTTAGGGCATTCGATTGGTACCAGCTTGGAGACTGGAGTCGCTGGAATTGAGGAGCACAAAGCAGTTACAGTACTCGAGAGTCTTCGCGATTGTGGACCAGAAGTTCTTCTATTATTCGATAGTTTTGGGTAAGCGATTCTTTTCCTTTTAAGCTCCGTATGTGAGCTGAGTTGTAGCGCCCCAAAATCCTAAAGAACCACAAGTTGATTAGCCTTTCTTTTCCAAGGGCTGATTCGAGTTGAGCATCCAGATTTTTGTACAAATCTCATTTGTTTTCTTCCTTTCAGATTTCAGGCAATGGCCAGAAGGTCCCGAAAGGATTTGGCCCAAGCACAAAATTTATGGAATCCAGACTTTGTTTTCTTTGAATTGCATCAAATTTACAAATCAAAATAGTAGTGGGGAGCTTTTATAAATCTTTTGGATAAAGGACAAGAGTTGGCACGGCAGCCATGCCTACTCGAGTGTTTCCACCTACTACAAATCATTCTCCCCTGTATAAAATGATTTACGTGAGTCTCTGGATCCATTTGGTTGCACTTAAAACTTTTAGTTTCTCTAAAAGTAGTTTTCCGGTGAGCTTGTGGAGACTTCCAACCGCGATCATCTGTACGTTGCGACCTTCATTCAGGAAAGTAACTTCGATTCTTGCTGTATTGAGAAAACATATATTGCTCGTTGTTTTCTATGTATGCTTGCCAGTTCAGTTCAGTTTAGCTTCAGAAATGTTGAGTATAAGATATGGATTCACTGCCTTGACACTTTAGTTTTGAGGAAACTCACCAGAAAGTTAACCAGGAATGGTGTACTTTAAAATACACTGAGTTGTACAGATTCCAGAGAAGTTCTTGTTTCTGAAGTACCAGGGAGACTCTGGACATTGAATTTGAACGAATAAACAACGCTGGTTCGATCAGGATCCAGTCCTGGTTTGAGAAGCGAAGTTAGTTTGTTTAGATTCTGTCTAAGTCGAAGCATGGTTAGTGACCATCAGTAATCGCACTTGTTGCAATCCAGTAGTTGCTCTGTTCCTTTCCAGCAGTTGCATTCGATTGTTAGGATCAGTATTGCTCTATTCCTTTCCAGCAATTGCATTTGATTGTTAGGATCAGTAGTTGCTCTGTTCATAACCAGTAGTCATATCACATCGTTGTGTTCAGTTGTTGACATCTGTTTATTGTGCAACGACATCGATTAGTACAATTGTTCCAAGTTGCGACTGGTTTGCTTGCGACTGGTTTCTCTTGAGACTGGTTTGCTTGCGACTGGTTTCACTTGCGACTGGTTTGCTTGCGACTGGTTTCTCTTGCGACTAGTTCCTGTGTCTATTGCGACTAGTTCATAGCAACGTCTGCTTCTTAGCGTCGTCTGTTTTAGCACTTTCGAGTCTTTTCCTTAGATCTGGTTCTCAACCCAAGTAACTGTACACAGTAGAAATTTTAAAATAATAATGAGTTTCAAGGCAGTGATTCCACCAGATTTCAGTGATCGACTTTCGATCAAGAGCCAGTATATAGCTATTCTAGAAAGAAGTAAAGTTTAGACTTCAGATTTATTGAGGACCCGGTCTTGGTGAAGGGACAGGATTACAGTAGGACCGTAATCCCTTCATGGAAGGGACAGGATTCTGGAAATATTGTAATCCCTTCACAGGGAATTACTGATCAGTAGTTATCATGCTTCATGCACGAGGACCAACAGAGAGCCTCTAGTTCATAATTATTCAGTATAAGCAATTCAGATTCGAGCTTTGAAATTGTCTTTGTTTAGCGAGTTTCAGTTTAGTCGCCTGTATTATGTATTTGTTATTTCCAGTTTTACTTGTTGAGCCTCTAGGCTCACTAGTTTTCTCAATGCAGGTGAGGCATCTCAGGAGCAGGCGGGAGGTGCAAGTTGATTCGGATTGGGGGAAATGTGTTTGTCAATGGCCGACGTCTTCCGCAGAGGCATAGCTTTTGTTGTTTTGGATCTTTTGTCATTTGTATTAAGATCTGTTACAACAATTGATAACTTATGTAAAGTCCGGTAGTTGTAACTCCTAAATTTGTATTGAATGGAAATCTGTTCGACACCTGTTATTTCATATTTTGTCCTTTGGCTCCAATCAGTTTCATTCAGTTTTATTTCAGTTTATATATTCGAATTTGGTCCTTCCATTTGTTTTAAATTTTGAATTTTTCCCACTCTGTTGACTCCCTTGGGTCTGGGCGTCACAACTTGGTATCGGAGCGACGGTTTTGAGATAAACACATCTTCCTAGTCTGGAGCAGCTTTCATCGTCCGCATCTCCTGGTTTGTGAGTTTTATTTTATGATAAGAGTTCTTTCTCTTTAAAGTTCTGATCTTATGTTGTGGTGGATTCGGGCTATAGATTAAGATGTCAGGAAGATGGAGAAATATAAGAAGTAACCTAGATGATGAAACAAATCCAGTTAGCAATGATCGAATTGCCCAACTCTTAGAACAATCCACCCTTGGCAACGGCCAATCCTCTAGTAGCAGGGGACCACATTATGATGATTCCCAAGAGAGGTTTCGAATACAGAAACCGCAGGAGTTTAGTGGTACTACAGAACCGCTGGTTGCTGAGAGCTGGATTAAATCCATGGAAGTAATTTTCGAGTACCTTCAGACTCCAGACTTGGATAGGCCAAGGTGCACCATCTATATGTTAAGGGGTGACACAATGATCTGGTGGGAGGGAGCGAAGTTGTCTGTAGACTTGGTGAATCTCTCATGGGAAGAGTTCAAAAGAGTATTCTATGAGCAGTATTTTACTGCGGATAAGAGGTCTGAGTTGAAGCGAGAATTCTTGACCTTGAAGCAAGGGAGTTTAACTGTGCAAGAGTACATCCAGAAGTTTGAGAGAGGCTGCTATTTCGTACCTCTTATAGGAAGGGACCCTGAGGAGAAGCTGAGCCACTTCATGGAATGGTTGAGACCTACATTCAAGCTGAATGTTAGGTTATCAGGACCCAGATCTTATAGGGAAGCAGTAGACAAGGCTCTACGAGTGGAGAAATATTGGAAAGATGTGGAGCAGGAGAGACAGCAGAGGAGGCAATCCTTTCAACAGGCAGATTTGAGGCCGTCTAAGAAACAGAATAAAGACCAGCAGCGACCTCAAGAGCCAAAACCTATTCCAGCCCAACCAAGTGTTGTACCAGCTGGTAATAGCAAGCCACTTTGTCCCAAATTTCACAAGAATCACCCGGGACAGTGCAAAGCTGGTCAAAGTGGATGTTACAGGTGTGGTGCTCAAGGCCACATCTCCAAGTTCTGTCCCCAGTCGAAGCAGCTGGTGCCCAGCAGGGCTTATTTCATGACAGTTGAACAAGCTAAACCAGATTCCACGGTGATGACCGGTAAGATTGTGGTTGCTGGTTTGTCTTCCTTTGCCCTGTTAGATTCAGGTGCGACCCATTCCTTTATAGCCGTGGACTTTGCTAAGAAGTTATTGTGTAAACCAGAGAGATTGTCCATAGGCTACTGCATGACTGTGCCATCAGGAGAGGAGCTGATATCTCGTGAGATCTATCGTGACTTAGAGCTGGAACTTCAAGGGCACGTAGTTACTGCCGATTTAATTGTTCTACCCATGCCCAAATTCGAATTGATTTTGGGAATATATTGGTTGTCAAAATATGGAGTAGTGATTGAATTTAATCTTAGGACAGTAGTTGTGAATCTGTCCACAGGATCCCAGATTTCATTCAGATGTGACCACCTTTAGGGAGTTCCTCGTTTAGTTTCAGCCTTGAAGGCGCAGCGCTGTTTAAGAAAAGGTGGAGTAGGATTTCTTGTAAGTTTATCTTCCCTAGCTGTTTCTAGTAAACCTCGGGTTTTAGGCGTAGAAGTAGTGCATGAGTTTCCAGAGGTGTTTCCAGAGGATATCAGTGGTTTGCCGCCAGACAGGGAGATCGAGTTTGCCATCGACTTAGTGCCTGGGGCAGCTCCAATTTCCAGACCTCCCTATAGGCTCGCTCCTGCTGAAATGAAAGATCTAAAAGAGCAACTTCAAGACTTGTTGGATAAAGGATTCATTCGACCTAGTACATCCCCCTGGGGAGCACCAGTTTTGTTTGTTAAGAAGAAAGATGGAGCTTCCGATTGTGTATAGATTACCGAGAACTAAATAAGATAACCATTAAGAACAAATACCCTTTTCCCAGAACTGAAGAACTGTTCGACCAGCTGAAGGTAGCAGCGGTGTTCTCCAAGATAGAATTAAGATCTGGATATCACCAATTGAAGATTAAAGAGTCTGATGTTTATAAGACGGCTTTTAGGACCCGATACGGTCACTACGAGTTCTTAGTGATGCCTTTTGGGTTAACAAATGCTCCATCTATTTTTATGCATTTGATGAATAGAGTTTTCCAGCCCTTTTTGGACCAGTTTGTAATAGTGCTTATAGATGTATCCTAGTATATTCCAAGACCAGCTCCGAGCATGCTAGTCAGCCTCGTATAGTGTTGCAAGTTTTTAAGGATAAAATATTGTTTGTTAAATTCAACAAATGTGAGTTCTGGCTGGAGAAAGTTGCGTTTTTAGGACATATAATTTCAAAGGATGGTTTAGAAGTCGATCCAGCCAAGGTAGAAGCTGTACGAGACTGGCCTGTGCCAAGATCTGTTTCAGAAGTGAGGAGCTTTTTGGGACTGGCTGGATATTACAGACGATTCATTCAAGGGTTTTCAAAGAAAGCAGTTCCATTAACAACGCTGACCAGGAAACAAGTTAAATTTGAATAGACTCCAAGCTGTCAGCAGAGTTTTGAGAGGTTGAAGCAAGCACTGATAGAGGCTCCAGTTTTGACCATGCCTTCTGGACAAAGGAATTTTGTGCTCTTCACCGATGCTTCTAAGTTAGGATTAGGAGCTGTTTTGATGCAGAATCAAAAGGTGATAGCCTATGCCTCCAGACAATTGAAGACTCATGAGAGGAACTATCCCACGCACGATTTGGAGTTAACTGCCGTGGTTTTTTCCCTTAAAATATGTAGACATTATTTGTATGGGGAGAAGTCTGAGATATTTACAGACCATAAAAGTTTAAAGTACTTCTTTACCCAAAAAGAGTTAAATATGAGACAGAGAAGGTGGTTAGAGCTGGTTAAAGACTACGACTGTTTCCACCTACTACAAATCATTCTCCCCTGTATAAAATGATTTACGTGAGTCTCTAGATCCATTTGGTTACACTTAAAACTTTTAGTTTCTCTAAAGTTAAGTAGTTTTTCGGTGTGCTTGTGGAGACTTCCAACCGCGATCATCTGTACGTTGCGACCTTCATTCAGGCAAGTAACTTCGATTCTTGCTGTATTGAGAAAACATATATTGCTCGTTGTTTCTATGTATGATTGCCAGTTCAGTTCAGTTTAGCTTCAGAAATGTTGAGTATAAGATATGGATTCACTGCCTTGACACTTTAGTTTTGAGGAAACTCACCAGAAAGTTAACCAGGAATGGTGTACCTTAAAATACACTGAGTTGTACAGATTCCAGAGAAGTTCTTGTTTCTGAAGTACCAGGGAGACTCTGGACATTGAATTTGAACGAATAAACAATGCTGGTTCGATCAGGAGCAAGTCTTGGTTTGAGAAGCGAAGTTAATTTGTTTAGATTCTATCTAAGTCGAAGCATGGTTAGTGTCCATCAGTAATCGCACTTGTTGCAATTCAGTAGTTGCTCTGTTCCTTTCCAGCAGTTGCATTCGATTGTTAGGATCAGTAGTTGCTCTGTTCCTTTCCAGCAGTTGCATTCGATTGTTAGGATCAGTAGTTGCTCTGTTCCTTTCCAGCAGTTGCATTCGACTGTTAGAATCAGTAGTTGCTCTGTTCATAACCAGTAGTCATATCACATCGTTGTGTTCAGTTGTTGACATCTGTTTATTGTGCAACGACATCGATTAGTACAATTGTTCCAAGTTGCGACTGGTTTGATTGCGACTGATTTCTCTTGCGACTGGTTTCTCTTGCGACTGGTTTGCTTGCGACTGGTTTCTCTTGCGACTGGTTTCTCTTGCGAATGGTTCTCTTGCGACTGGTTTCTCTTGCGACTGGTTTCTCTTGCGACTGGTTCCTGTGTCTCTTGAGACTAGTTCATACCAATGTCTGCTTCTTAGGGTCGCCTGTTTTAGCACTTTCGAGTCTTTTCCTTAGAGCTGGTTCTCCACCCAAGTAACTGTACACTCAGTAGCAATTTTAAAATAAAAATGAGTTTCATGGCAGTGATTCCACCAGATTCCAGTGATCGACTTTCGATCAAGAGCCAGTATATAGCTATCCAAGAAAGAATATGGAATCCAGACATTGTTTTCTTTGAAAATAAAACAAGGCCTTGCGAGGGAGTCTGTAATGTTGCATCAAAAATTTACAAATCAAAATAGTAGTGGGGAGCTTTTATAAATATTTTGGATAAAGGACAAGAGTTGTCACGACAGCCATGCCTACTCGAGTGTTTCCACCTACTACAAATCATTCTCCCCTGTATAAAATGATTTACGTGAGTCTCTTGATCCATTTGGTTGTACTTAAAACTTTTAGTTTCTCTAAAAGTAGTTTTCCGATGTGCTTGTGGAGACTTTCAACCGTGATCATCTGTACGTTGCGACCTTCATTCAGGCAAGTAACTTTGATTCTTTTTGTATTGAGAAAACATATATTTCTCGTTGTTTTCTATGTATGCTTG
>KQ990091.1:16561-31406 GCA_001598015.1 Dorcoceras hygrometricum
GTCCAATCCTAGGTGAAATGCAATATGCAATGCAATCCTATTACAATTGCTTCCGGTTTTACAGATCTTCGGTCTTCAATATCTTTGATCGTCATCGGCCCACCATCTACAAAGGTCCTCCCACTAAGTCTAGTAATTTACAATTAAATTTCCATGACACATAAGGGATACAATTTTAAGTGGTGGGAACGGGCCACAACAGACCCACTTTAAAAATGATAATCAACAATATATTACAACCGAAATCGCAAAACCTAAAGCATACACCTAACACATTGGACACGACTCTCGATCATCCCAAACATGCAATCAATCTAATTAATATGCATAAATTAAATAATCAAATTATTTACCACAAAATCATATTTTAATCATAAAATCGCATTTTATAATAAAATCGCATCTTGTCGATAAAATCATATTTTAATCAACAAAATCATGTTTTAATTATAAAATCATATTTCACAATTAAAATCATATTTTGCAATTTTAATTGCATCATATTGGGCTTAAAACGATTTTAGGCCCAACATCTCAAAAATTTCAAAATCGACCAAAATTGGCCCGATATCGTATATCGGTCCAAAAACTTCATGGGCTGCCCGGGACAGGCCCGAACTAAACCTAGAAGGAAAAATCAGCCGTCGCAACAATCTGCCGGAAATCACGTCGGACGGCGGCCGCCGCCATCACGCTGCCCGCGGCAGGTCGCGCAACCAAGTTGCACGACGGACGTGCATCGCCGCGCGATGCATGGCGCACAGCCGCGCCAATCACGGCGCACAGCCGTGTGCTCCTCTTCGACCACCGCGCTACCATTAGCGCGAGGCTAGGAGACATCGGCCGCGCATCATGCGCGGCCATCGGGCGGCTGCGCGAGCTATCGCGCGCGGGAATTCGTGCCGCCGCATGCGGCAGCGGTCGGCAGGCCAAAAATATTTTTTTTTTCGTGATCAAAATTTTGAGATCTGATGCAATATGGCACAATATTTTATTGAAGGATCCGAGCATGTGCTCTGATACCACTGTTGGCATACGGTGGCGGAACCGGATCCCACTTCCCGGGGGCACAGCGGAAATAAAAAATGGCCCCAGAAAGTGTTCAATACATCAATAAAGGCAATAAAATCATACATAGGATGTTAGAAATTGTCACCCTTCTGGCGTCTAGGCGCCTGGCTCCAACCAGAAAATTCACAGGGAAAATCTGGCTCTTCTCGGTAGCCGTGGTAGATCCTCCA
This sequence comes from Dorcoceras hygrometricum, assembly GCA_001598015.1. Taxonomy (NCBI): domain Eukaryota; kingdom Viridiplantae; phylum Streptophyta; class Magnoliopsida; order Lamiales; family Gesneriaceae; genus Dorcoceras; species Dorcoceras hygrometricum. Next base: position 17,803 of record KQ990091.1, read on the forward strand.
ATCAGGTCCACGACCGGAATCAATCTTCCTCCGTCAATCTGCACTAGAAGATTTGATGGATTTGCCGCGGACGGAATCACCTCGGCACGATGATCGGAGCAAGTCCGATCACGGGGCGGCGGCACGTGGTTACGCGGCGGCGGCGCGTGGCCGTGAGGTTGAGGAGAGGTGGGGGGGGGGGGCGTGTGATGCTTGTGGAGGCTAGGTTTAGGTTATGAGCTAAGTGATAAAAATCCCTAATCAACACTTAGTATATAATCAATCTACATGGGCTTGAACCGGCCCATTGGACTTGGGTCAAACCCAGGTCCATATGAACATTCGGTTCGTTTAATTCACTGTGGTTTCATCATAACTCCGATCGACGATCAGATCGGACCGATCGACTCAGTTTCCAAAACTGAACATTATGATGCGAAAAACAATTTTTCAGATACCTAGTCCAAAATGACCGTTTTGCCCCTCAACAGTGGGAAATCGCAATTTGACCCCTGTTGACTTTTAGGAAGTCGCACTCCCTAAAATCATATTCCTATGCTCAACACATTGAGCTCAGTTTCTGTGTGGGAATCATGAATCCAGTACTTGTGTGACCCTCAATGGTTCAGGGATACAGCTAGCCGTGGGCCCACAACCATTGCGGCTCCGAAATCATAATTTCGGACTTGCCCATCGGATCATGGTAAAGCGCCTAGCAACATCACCCCATGATCCCCTAGGTATCACTGATAGTGCCTGCAAGAACCCGTTGGTCGTGGTTAGCGTACAGTACGGTCCTTTCAACACATATATCCCGATCAGACCAACGACCATTGGTAAATCGAGAGTCGCTAGAGATCCGATAGCTATGCATACATCTTGGAGATCGAATAGTGACATCGCGAGTGTAACTAGGTAAACCCATTTACCTAAAACACATCCAGTACTCTGGCCAGAGATTTATACACTATTATCCCCTCAGATAGCATAGGATATCCACACATGAAAGCGAGCGGTGAATCCTCGACAACGAAGCATCGACTCCTACATGCATCGGGACCTCACCCAATCCCGCCGCCTAACGACCCCAAGTGAGTCGGCAAACGGGTCAAAGTGAGACGCCTATCATGTAGAGTCTCAATGACGTTTCGAGTAGTGAGGACTAATCAGTACAACCAAGACCTCAGACTTATCCACTCGACAAATGGTAACCACTTGGAAAGTCCGAACGAGGGTAGTTCGATAGATCACCAGGTCACTATCCATCTGCATGCTCAGAACATCACAATGTTCCCTACCAATGAAACATGGTACTTCGCATCGCAGATGCTAGTCTCAAGCTCGGGCGGCCTTATCCTCATTTTGACGGCCCAATCGACTAGGAACGTATTCAGAATGTACAGTGACTATTAGATGTGTTTCATGATAGCCGTCATACCCACTATCACATCTGACATACACTATGGTGAATTCTAGGTCTTTATCCAACACAATTGTTAACATTATAATCATAATGAAAATAAAGAACGCCATAAACAAATGCGGATATCATATATAAAGACTGTCGTATACAAGAGTCTATAAAATCCACACGCCACAAGTTGGCTAGTTGGGCATCTACTCTAACACCAACTCGATACAAATACACTAAACCAGCGACTGGTATTTCAATCGCTACCAGATCTCTCCAAACGTCGGTGTTTTGGAATCTCACGTTGCGAAAATAACGCTACGACTGGATTACACCAATTCGACCAGCTTTCTAAATAAAACCAGCTTTCACCACAAAAATACGACAACTTCCAGAATTGCTCTAGTGGGAGAATTCGACCCAAAACACAATAGGTCTCACAAGAAGCCTAGCAGAAAGTACGATCAAAAGGTGCTGGTTGCTGAAGAAAGCACCAAAAGCTGGGCAGATACTGACTCAGACTCAACATCCAGCAGTTCTTCATCAAGTGACAGTGAACAAGAGGAGGTCCACTGCCTAATGGCTGACCAAACATCTGACGACAAGGTATTTGACTTCTCCAACATTGAATTTACACGAGAAGACCTTGTCAGTGCACTTAATGACATGGTCAAAGAGTATAGGAAGCTTTCTCACTCATTTGAGGAAATCAAGGCCGAAAACATAAGTCTGAAAAATAGTTCGATTGAATCAAGTTCTGAGGAGCTTGAGGATACTGACAGTTTGAAGACTGAGTTGAGTAAGCTGAAGATAGAAAATGATTTGTTGAGAAACGAATCCAGTGAGCTCAAAGCTGAAGTTGAAAAATTAACTAAAGAAATGAGCTCCTGGAACCAATCGGCTCGTGCTCTCCACAAGCTGCAAGAAATCCAAATATCAGTATACGATAGAACTGGTTTGGGTTTCAATAGTAGTGACAGCAGTGAAGGAGAAACGAGTACTCAATCACAGCCGGCACATGACAAGTTCAATAAGATGAGCTTTGTCAAAGCCAACGTGATATATGACTGCTATGAGTCGATAACATTTGATGACCAGAACTCTCCCAAGTTGAGCGATAATGGAAAAGTTGGTATCGGTTTTCAAAGACCTGAGAATTCCAAGCCAAGCTGGCTAAAGAACAAGCTGGACAAGGATAAAGCGAAAGCTGGTTCCAAGTCTTTTGTTCCCAACCAGCCTAGGCGTAATTCAAGGAAGGAAAAATCTGGTTGGACAAAGGCTCAGCCGAGGAGAGATCTAAGTGGTCATAATATGAAATCAAAACTCAACAGATCTCACAATTATGCACAGACCTTTGTGGACCCGTATACTGGGAAAATTGTGAAAGTAATTCAAGTATGGGTCCCGAAAGGGGTAATCCGATCTGGACCCAAGTAAAATTGGGTACCAAAAGCTGGTTTTATGATTGCAGGATAACAGGTACGAACCAGCTGATGTATCAAACTTGTGGTACCTGGACAGCGGCTGTGCAAGACATATGACAGGAAATCGAAAGCTGCTATCAGACGTCATTCCACACAAAGGCACAAAGATAGTCTTTGGTGATAACGCATACGGTAACACTGTGGGTAAGGGTAAGCTTATCCACAGTAACATCTCTATCTCAGACGTCCTAGTTGTTGATAATCTTTGTTATAACTTGATTAGCATTAGTCAACTGTGTGACAAAGGTTATACAGTCCAGTTTCAACAACACACATGCACGGTTCGGAGTCCAAGTGGTCTGACTATATTGGTAGGAAAACGTTCGGGGAATACCTACATAATAAATTGGTCAGATCAGCTGGAATCTGAGCATTTGTGCCTTGCAACTGGTTCTTCCAAGAGCTGGCTGTGGCATCAAATAATGAACCATCTAAACTTCAAAACGCTTGCCAAGTTGAGTGAACATGATATGGTTTCTGGTCTGCCAAAAATTAGTTTTTCTAAGGATAAGATCTGTGCAGCATGTCAGCTGGGTAAGCAAATAAAATCTACTTTCAAAAATAAAGGCGGAAAACGTTCTACCTGTTGCCTTGAGCTCTTGCATATGGATCTTTTTGGTCCTATTTCAGTAACGAGCTTAGGGGGAACGAATTACACCCTTGCAGTTGTTGATGATTTTACTATAAGCAAATAAAATCTACTTTCAAAAATAAAGGCGGAAAACGTTCTACCTGTTGCCTTGAGCTCTTGCATATGGATCTTTTTGGTCCTATTTCAGTAACGAGCTTAGGGGGAACGAATTACACCCTTGCAGTTGTTGATGATTTTACTAAATATACTTGGATGTTGTTTTTAAAAGCAAAATCTGAAACCGCCGACCAGCTGATACGCCTTTTAAAACGTTTACAAAATGACAGATCTTGTTCAGTCAACCGGATAAGAAGTGATCGCGGTACTGAGTTTCTAAATTTTAAATTAACTTCTTATCTGGAAGACTTAGGAATAAAGCATGAGCTTTCAACAGCTAGAACTCCTCAGCAAAACAGGTTACCTGAAAGGAGAAACCGCACTTTAAAATATCTATGATTGCTTATTCCGGCATTTCTCAAAAATTTTGGGCAGAAGCAGTTAACACAGCGTGTTATACTCAAAACAGATCGATGATTAATAGGATGCATGATAAAACCCCATATGAGATCTGGCATGGCAAGAAACCTGATATTTCTTACTTCAGGGTGTTTGGATGTAAATGCTTCATTCATAATAATGGCAAGAAGCATCTAACAGCCTTTGAACCTAAATCTGATGCAGGTATCTTCTTAGGCTATTCAGCTGTGAGCAAAGCGTACAGAGTCTTCAACAACCGAAGTTTAACTGTTGAGGAATCAGCACACGTTGTATTTGATGAAACCAGCTTCAAGTCAAATTCAGCTGCAAGCTTACATGATTTGTGTTCACGTCTGGAGTCAACAAGTCTTGAAGAATCAGACGACGACGTGCCACAAAGATATTCAGCTGAGGAAGAACAACCAGCAGTGGTCACAACGCATAACATTACAAAACAAGATCTGACAGCTGCTGGAGTTGTTGCGACAAATGTTCAACCAGCCGATAATCAATCAGATGTTGCTACAACAGACGTTGATAAACAAGATGTTGCACAAGCAGTCGCAAGCGTTTCTCCATTGGTTTCAAGACCAACGCCTGAGGCACCAGCTGGTAGCACAAATTATCCAGTGATATCTTCATCACCAGCTGGACAACAAGGCGCGAGCACATCATATCATTCAGTATTGAGACCAACAGCTGGACAACCAGTCGCAAGTGATCATCAACTGGTATCAAGACCACCAGCTGATGAACCAGTCACAAGCACATCTCACCAGCTGGAAGCAGACGCACAAACCAACAATGCTCAACATCAATTGGCGTCTGCTGATCCAGCCGTCGCAAACCAGCCAGCGATAAAGGGGGAACAAGGAAAAAATCCCATTGGACTTGATCTCCGGTGGAATAAAAATCATCCACCCGAGCAAGTCATAGGTAATTTGAATCTCCTGTTTGCACACGAGGCCAGCTATCTCATGATCATTTTGATGCTGCATTTCTGTCGCATATAAAACCTAAGCAAATAGATGAGGCCTTAGCTGACCCCAGCTGGATATACGCTATGCAAGAAGAACTTAACCAGTTTAAACGCAATAATGTTTGGACACTTGTACCTAGACCTAGTAATCATTCAGTCATAGGAACTAGGTGGGTCTTTAGGAACAAACTGAATGAAGATGACGTAGTAACTAGAAATAAAGCTAGGCTGGTAGCACAAGGATTTAGACAAATGGAAGGAATAGATTTCGATGAGACCTTTGCACCAGTAGCAAGATTAGAAGCCATCCGCATGTTCTTAGCATATGCTGCATTTAAAGACTTTAAAGTCTTTCAGATGGATGTTAAGAGTGCCTTTCTAAATGGCGTCTTAACAGAGGAAGTGTATGTTGCACAACCTCCTGGCTTCGTAAATCATACACATCCAGACTTTGTTTACAAATTGGATAAGGCTCTATATGGGTTGAAGCAAGCACCCAGAGCCTGGTATGACACACTATCCAAGTTCCTACTTGAGCATGACTTCACTATAGGCACAGTAGATAAGACGTTGTTTAAATTTGTTAAAGATGATCACGTCTTACTAGTTCAGATTTAGTTGATGACATTTTTTTGGGTCAACCAACCCCAAGCTGTGCAAGAAGTTTTCTAAGCTGATGCAGGATAAATTCAAGATGAGTATGATGGGAGAGCTGACATTTTTTCTGGGCTTACAAGTTAGCCAGCTGGAAAATGGTATTTTCATTAACCAGGCGAAGTATACGAAAGAATTGCTGAAGAAGTTCGGTATGGACAACTGTTCAGCAGCTGCAACTCCTATGAGCTCTTCAATAAAGTTGGATAAAGACGAAGCTGGATCTGCCATAGAGGTATCATTGTATCGTGGTATTATAGGCTCTTTGCTATACATAACTGCTAGCAGACCAGACATCATATTTGCTGTCTGTATGTGTGCTAGATTCCAAGCAGAGCCAAAGCAATCGCATTACATAGCTGTAAAGTGAATATTGAAATATTTAAAGGGTACTTCCAACGTGGATCTTTGGTATCCCAAAGACTCAGGCTTTCAACTAATCGGTTATAGTGATGCAGATTACGCAGGATGCAGGATTGATCGCAGGAGCACCAGTGGAACTTGTCAATTCTTAGGGGATCGACTGATCTCCTGGTTCAGTAAGAAGCAGACGTCAATTGCAACGTCGACAGCTGAAGTATAGTATCTCGCAGCTGACAGCTGCTGTGCTCAAATATTATGGATTCAACATCAGCTGAAGGACTATGGCATTGATGCTTCTGAAGCGCCTATTCTCTGAGACAACACTAATGCTATTGCGATTACCCAGAATCCAGTACTGCATTCAAGAACAAAGCACATAGATATCAGGCACCATTTTATCAGGGACCACGTGCTAAAGAAGGACGTCCGGTTGGAGTACGTGTCGGCTGAGCAGCAAGTTGCTGACATCTTCACCAAACATCCGCCAGACGCTAAGTTCTCTTATTTTAGGAACATATTAGGTCTTCTTGAACTGCCTTGATGTCTGTGAGCTAACGTATTTTTTAGGTTGTCAGCCGTTGCCTAACTTAGCTGCAAGTCTTTTGTTCAGGGGGAACAGTAGACGCCCAGCTGAGGGAAGCATATTGCGTTGGGAAAATACCAGTCGCAGGGGGAACCAGGATCTGGATTGTTAAGTGTGACGTCGACTGAATATGTTGCGTCTGGACACACTCAGATGTTGCATATACACAGTCGATACTTATTTGTAATCAGATTCTGTTCGTTCCTTGCGATAAATTAAAAAAAAAGCTGCGATGTTTTTTTTAAAACCAGACGCAGCAGTTGTGACTTTATAAATATTGGCACGCATCTATTAACTTTGTACCTTGTTCGATTAAAATATTTTGAAAATCCTTTTACACTGTACGAGTAAAATATTTTGAAAATATCTTCAAAATCATTTCAAAAATTGTACGCGCCATTGGATGATTGACACGTGGTTTTGTCATTATTCCAAAAGTCACATCTACACCGTGTCCCATTCTTACCTTTTCGCATTCTCTTTTATTTACGGCGTTTACTGTTCACATTTCTCTTACCTTGCAAATTTCTATTGCATACTCTTGTGCTCGTGTTTTCTCTGTGTATTCTCTTCCAAACTATTTTTCAGGCAATCCTCACTCAATCAACCATCAGAAATGGCATCATCTTTGATCAGCAGCATCCACCACATTGATTTCGACTCAGTTTTTGGCTTCGACGATGCGGAACTAGTGCAGATTTTTGAATCGCTTATTACGACGGGGTTGAAAGTATTTCTGGGTTGCCCCGTCGTCTTTTACGAAGCTGCACTTACAGAGTTTTTCGCAAACAGTTCAGTGAGAAATGGCGTGGTGCTCAGCACCATCAGGGGAACCGCGATTGAAATTTCTGAGGAGGTGTTTGATACGACGTTTGAACTGCCCACTGAGGGTTTAACTGATTTATCTGAAGTTCCTAAGAACCTGGCGTTTGATGCGCGAAGCCTTTTCTCCGAATCTACGGAGCAGGTGAGCGTTTCTTGTCTGAAGAAGGAGTTGAAGATCGCATATCGTCTTCTTAGCTATATTCTGGCAAAATCTATCTAGGTCAAGGCCGGGTCCTTTGATGCCGTGACCCGTGATAGATTCATGTTGATGACTGGTATCACGTTTGACGTGAAAGTGAACTGGAGTAGTTTACTGTTTGGTATTCTTAAGGAAATGGTAACACCCGGTTCCCGGCAGGCGAAGGGTTACGCTATTCAGATTTGTGTTTTGTTGAAGAATATACCAGGATTGGAGTTGGGTGAATCGAGAGCTTTCCCCGTTCCCAGAGTTTTGACAGAGAAAACGGTGCACATGTATGTGGTTATAAATGAAAAGGTTGGAACAGAGGAAGTGGCAGATGCTCCAAGGGTGAAGAAGACCCCCGTGAAAAAGGCTGTGTCACAAAAAAGACCAGCAGCGGTTGAAGTTGAGGTAGCCCCAGTGGTGAAGAAGAAAAGAACCACTAAGGGTAAACCAGTGGTAATTGCACAAGAGGCAGTGCCTCTCCAAATCATTGAAGGGACTGCAGCTGTACCAGTTGAACAACCTCCAGTGCCCAAACGAAAAATTCAGAAGAGAAAAAGGAGGTTTGTTCTAGAGGCCGATGATGAAATTGTTGACGATCAACCAGCTGCAGAGGCTGCGACTGGTATGCAAGAACCCGTTATTGAGAATGAGCAGGCAGTGACCGAACCAGCAGTTGGAACAGTTTTGGTTGAACCAGTTGTGGAGAAATCACCAGTAGTTGAACCAGCAGTGACTACTGTGGTCAATGAAGGACCCTCCACCGCTGATGACGTGGATGATATAATCCAGCAAGTGTTGACAGAGACCGCAAAGTTGGAGACTACTGATGAGGGAGATCCAGTGGATGAACCAGACGTCAGTGGAGCACATGTTGAGGATCAACCAGCGGGTCCTGCTGCAGAGAGACCGTGGTTTGATATTCCGTATGAGGATATCATTGCTCAGTTTAATGATAGACCAGTGGTCACTCCCAGTGACACAGACGAGGAGATGGAGCCAGTTGTTGAGGAACAATCGGCAGACGAGGCGATGTCTTTGGAAGACATTTTAATGTCAATCCCAGTTGAAGTTTCATTGCCTTCTGCCGGAGTGGACATTACTAAAATCACCATGGGGAAGGAAATCAAAATCCCAGGCGTTGATGAGTGGACCTGGTGTTAGGACCGAAAAACGACTTAACAGCGCTGCTATTGTTCATTAAAAATTTTGCGCTGCTAATAGTGAGGTGCAATACCTCGGGTTCTTGAACATTAAAACAGAGCACCGGAGACGGATCTGGTATGTAATAAAAACATGCGGAAAACACCAGAACTGAACCCTAATTTTAAAACGATGCAAACAGATTTCTGTTAGAAATCTGTTTAACTGTGCGTGTGTGCTAACTGTGTATGCGTGCGTGCTAATATAAATTGCATATGCTGAAAGCTTAAATAATTGGACCAGCTGTTTGTTTATGGAAGTTTGTTTATGGAAGTTCGGACTTCAATGTCCTACGTCTCTCCTTCTTCCTCCTCGGAAGGTTCCACTAGAAGATTTGATCTACACAACGTGTACAGACCCGATCCCGCAACCAGCAGCTGCGAGAACTCCTAGACTCCACCAGCCCTCGGCTGTCACTCACTTGTTTTACGCCTATGTGAGAAAGGCTACAAACACAGAGTTTAATGTCATCGTGCTTGGACGGGATCTGATTTTGTATTGGGTTTGAGATTCATTCACTATACAATTTCGCTCAACTCTCATGAATGTGAATGAATCTCTGTGTGTGTGAGATTTACAGTGTAAGCACTACTCTCGTAAAAATTAAATCTCACACACTAGGGAAATGCTCTACAAAAGCTGATTTAGACTCAGCAGTCGACACTCGTAGTACGCTCCTCTTTAATGGCGGTCGACTGCTTTGTCTCTGTTTTTCTTCCCTTTTTGTTCTTTTGAATCTTTACTGAATCATCATCTTATTCCCTCAAATCTTCCCCCTTAAATAGCCTATGTTCAAATTCAATCCGTTGGACACAAATTCTTCCCGTTTGAAATATGTTCTGTAAAGTACCGACAGGGAGTTGTCCTTGTGTACTTTCTTTTGCAGGCTTTTTGTCATCTTCAACACTTGGACTAGGCTCAGCAGTTGACATCCAGCTTTAGTAAATCTTTATAATATAATTCGTCAACTGCTACGCTTGAACCTGATCAACGTCTGCTATCAGCTTTTGCCTTTCTTCAACAACTGTTAGCTTCTGTTGATCTTATGCTGATATCTTAATCGCAACAACTGATTTCTTCTGTCTTTGCGCTACTGCTGAATTCATCTATTCAATTTCTTCGCGCTACTTCCGATTCACTGTAGCTTGCGTCTGGACACTGTAGCTTGCGACTGGTACATCAGCTGGTGGTCTAGATGTGCTAGCGACTGGTTGACAGGCTGGTGAAGATATGCTTGCAGTTGGTACACCAGTCGTTGGTCTTGAAGTGCTTGCGACTGGATCACTGTGGCTTGCGTCTGGATTACCCAACGACTGGTTAAGTTCAAACGCCGCCGTTTTAACTTATTCAAACGACATCGTTTGCTATACATTCTCGACTGGTTAAGTAACACTGTAGCTCTCGTCTGGATGAACAAACTACTGTAGCTCTCGTCTGGATGTACAAACTATTGTAGCTACCTGCTGGTTATTACCATCGCAAAATCCATCGACTGAACCTTAGCGCGAAGGCAAAATGCTGTCGTATCCATTTATCCAAACGACATCGTTTTGCTATCTCTAACTTCAAGTACCATCGACTGGTTGTACTGTAGCTCACTGCTGATTGTGATGACATCACTGCTGACGTCATCATCGCTGATCCATCTACTGATTCTGCTGACATCACTGCTGCTGATCCATCTTGTTGTCTGCTGATATTGCTGACGTCATCTTCTCCTTAGCGTTCCAGCTGGTTCATCTTACACTTGCGTCTGCCAGACTTCTACTGTTCACTTCTTTGTGCATCAGCTGGTCCAGCTTTTTCTTTAGCATTCCAGCTGGTCTAGTTGCTCATATAATCATTCCAGCTGGTCTTAACTAATAACGGTATGCTGACTCAACTCTGGACGTCTCCATTGCTAAATCAACTTCCGTCTGAATGACAAAATACACCAGCTAACATCTGCACACTTAGTAGACATTAGAAACACAATAACAGGTTTTGTGTAATTCAAAACTCAGAACTGGATCTGTGTAAACAGATCCATCACCTGGTATCTGGCCAGTCTCCCTCAAATTCCAGTGGACGATAAAGGGAAGGAGATTCTTGTGGAGAAAGACCCAGTGAAGGGTAATCCAGTGACGGAGAAAATTGTGTTGACTCTAGCAGATATTGATTGTCTTGTAAAGCTACGGGAGAAGGTTATCGATGACGTAGAGAAATTCTTTTATTCATTTAGTCTGAAAAGGCTTTCAAATTTGAAGATTGATGAGTCCTACTTTGCGAAGGAGGAACTTGTGTTGACATGGGCAGAAGCAGAGTCAATGGGCGTGGCTCTTAACAGGAAACGGTATATATTGTTGAAGTACCGGGAGATGTTGTTACGCAAATTTTTGGAGGCCAGAAGAATAAATTTTACCCCCGGTGATGGGTCATCCGCAGTTGACCTCAAAATTTTGGATCAGTTATCAGATATTCATTCGTTTGTTTTAGAGGAATTGAAGAACGAGACACAAGCACACGGTCTTACGTGGAAAAAGACGTGTTTCTCTAAGATTTTTGAGGGTCGCCCATGTGATCGAGGTGCCGTATTGCTAGAACCAACACCAATACTCCATCTAGGTGCTGGATTAGAACGATGCTCTTTGTTGATGGAGTTTGGGCTGTTGAACCATGTGCTGATCACTGGGTGAAGATCCCACGATCGGTTGTACATAATGAAGTGCCTCGACAGCGTTCCTACGATGACACTCTACCTCTTGTTAGTACATTTTTCGGAGTATTGAGGAAACAGTGAGCAGATGTATGTTTGGAAGTTTGTGGATTCTCTGTTTCAGAGAGACTTCTTCCAGTGGGTTCCATTAACTTTGGCAGATCTCTTCCAGTTGTTCAACCGATTTTCCGTTTTACTCCCCGTCAGCCTACAGTTTTTGCCTTGAGGTTGTCTTAGTTCTGTACAGTTTTTATTCGATACAGTTTATTCAGCAGTTTGACTACAGAGGATATTCACAGTTTTGTGGGTTCTATTGCTTCAGAGAGAACAGTTTTGTGCAACGTACAGTTAGCAGTAAGTTCGGTTTTTGCATTTGAGGATACTTAGTTCTGTACAGTTTTATTCGATACAGTTTATTCAGCAGTTTGACTACAGAGGATATTCACAGTTTTGTGGGTTCTATTGCTTCAGAGAGAACAGTTTTGTGCAACGTACAGTTAGCAGTAAGTTCGGTTTTTGCATTTGAGGATAACCAGATGGATATTGATCACCACACAGATTCTCCTATCCGTTTTACATCTGATGATATTCCTCTGGATGCCACCGTTGCTAATCAATATTCTCTACCAGCTGCTGCTACGCCTGATGTTACAGAGGCACTAGCCCAGCTGCAAGCTTCCATTGATCAAATCAGGGACATGGATGGTGATGCTAAGCTCAAAGACATACTTTTAATGCATCTCCACGGCATTGAGCAGAGACTTACAGCACGCCTAGATAACCAAGACAGAGTGCTCGGGGCGTTGCGTAAGGATTCACATAGTCAGAAGCAGCTCTTGTAGTTTGATATCAAATCATCTCACAAGCAGTTAAGTACTCAGGTTGCCGCTGCTACTATGGATACAGTGGATGTCAGGCGGGTAGTTAAAGAGCTTGAGGATAAAGTCATATATTTGGATGAGCAAGTGGCCGCTACTCGCAATGATTTATTAGATTTCGTGCTCAGGCACAGCAGACCCTAAATATTATTACCGACCAATTGAGCGAACTCGTTGCATATATCAATCGTGGGGGTAATGACAAAAAGGGGAAGTGAGTAGCAGCCACCCTCAACCACCACCTGACGATCAAAACAGAAACAGTGGCATTGCAGGTGGTGGTGGTGATACTGATAGAAGCATTGTGGAAAGACTTCTTACTGCTGATAGACAAAGACAAAGAGAAAGAAGCAGAGGGCATAGCAGTGGATCTTATAAAAGAAGGAGACACTAGGATAGAACAGTTGTTGATTCCGTTGTACAAATCTTTTGTACTATTTATCAGTTAATGAAATTTATAATTTCAGCAGTCCGTGTGCAATTTATTTTTGCTCATTCTTTTATCTCAGCTGCTAGTTTTGTCATCACCAAAAAGGGGGAAATTGTTAGGATAAAATTTATAGTTTTGATGATAACAAAAAGTCAAGTTAAATTTGGACTTTTGGACGTTGATTGAGTATCCAGACGACAAGTCTATTCAGATGATGAGATTACGGGGTTTCAGTAGTTGGTCTTCATTCAGTCGATGGGTTATTCAGACGCAAGGTATTTCTCTCAGTTGAATTTTCAGTCGATAGGCAATCCAGACGAGAGCTACAGTAAACCAGTCGTTGGGTAATTCAGATTCTAGCTACAGTGAGTTGCATATCCAGAAGAGAGCTACAGTATGTTGCATATTCAGACATTGGCTACAGTGAAGAAATTTCAGACGCAGGGTATATTGATTCAGACGTGAGTTTATACAATCAGACGCAAGCTACAGTGGATCATGTATCCAGTCGCAAGCTACAGTAGATTATTCACTCAGACGCAAGCTACAGTAAATTGCATTATCAGTCGATGGAATATATAAACCAGTCGGGAGCTACAGTGATTTGTGTAACCAGTCGCTGATACTTGGTGTTTGCATATAGCAAAACTACGTCGTTTAAATAAGTTAAAACGACAACGTTTGGGTTAACGCTAGAAATCAATCGTTGGACTATGCATGTATACAGTCGTTGGAATAACGCACATGTTAAGGAAATCAGCAGTTGCATACTTTCACATATTCCAGTCGCAACATCCTAAACGACGATGAAGGAATTTCAGGCGCAAG
>KQ990091.1:54020-66497 GCA_001598015.1 Dorcoceras hygrometricum
CGGATTCAATCTTCCTCCGTCAATCTGCACTAGAAGACTTGACGGATTTAGCACGGACGAAAACTCCTCGTCGCGGTGGTCGGAACAAGTCCGGCAAGAGGCGGCGGCGCGTGGCCGTGAGGCTTATGGAGGGGGCGGCCGAGAGTTGTGGTGGAGGCTAGGTTATTTTTTGTAATGCAATTGTCATCAAAGCCCTAATCCATCTTAATTAAATAAAGATGGTAGATGGGCTTGAACCGGCCCAATGGACTTGGGTCAAACCCAGGTCCATATGAACATTAGGCTCGTTTAATTCACCACGGTTTCATCATAACTCCGATCGACGATCAGATCAGACCGTCGACTTAGTTCCAAAAATGAACATCATGATACGAAAAACAATTTTTCAGCCACTCGACAAATGGTAACCACTTGGAAAGTCCGAACGAGGGTAGTTCGATAGATCACCAGGTCACTATCCATCTGTATTCTCAGAACATCACAATGTTCCCTACCAATGAAACATGGTACTTCGCATCGTAGATGCTAGTCTCAAGCTCGGGCGGCCTTATCCTCACTTTGACGGCCCAATAAACTAGGAACGAGTTCAGAATACACAGTGACTATTAGATGTGTTTCATGATAGCCGTCATACCCACTATCACATCTAACATACACTATGGTGCATTCTAGGTCTTTATCCAACACAATTGTTAACATTATAATCATAATGAAAATAAAGAACGCCATAAACAAATGCGAATATCATATATAAAGATCGTTTCATACAATAGTCTTTAAAACCCACACGCCACAAGTTGGCTAGTTGGGCATCTACACTAACACCTAAACCATCTAATCATACTATAATAGGAACTAAATGGGTATTTAGGAATAAATTAGATGAAAATGGCAACACAGTAAGGAATAAGGCTAGAATAGTTGCTCAAGGATATCGGCAGGAAGAAGGAATAGATTTCGATGAAACATTTGCACCAGTAGCCAGATTAGAAGCAATACCCATCTTTCTCGCATATGCATCATTTAAACACTTCAAGGTTTATCAGATTGATGTTAAAAGTGCATTCTTAAACGGCATCCTAAATGAGGAAGTGTATGTTGCACAACCTCCTAGCTTCGTAGATCATACCAGACCAGATTACGTGTATAAACTGGATAAAGCTCTATACGGTCTGAAACAAGCGCCAAGAGCTTGGTATGATACCCTGTCCAAATTCTTAGATAAGACTCTATTTAAGTTTGTTAAAAACAATCACGTCTTATTGATCCAAATCTGTGTTGATGATATTATATTTGGTACAACTAATCCTAAACTGTGTGAAAAGTTTTCAAAACTGATGGAGGATAAGTTCGATGAGCATGATGGGGGAGCTTACATTTTTCCTAGGACTACAAGTCAGACAGTTTGAGGATGGAATCTTCATCAATCAAGCCAAATATACAAAGGAGGTTCTGAAGAAGTCCGGGATGGACAAATGTTCTCTAGCTTCTACCCCGATGAGTGCTACAATCAAGGTGGCAAATATACAAAGGAGGTTCTGAAGAAGTCCGGGATGGACAAATGTTCTCTAGCTTCTACCCCGATGAGTGCTACAATCAAGGTGGACAAGGACGAAGCTGGTACTGCCATTGAGGTAACATTGTATTGTGTTATAATAGGCTCCCTGCTTTACCTTATTGCTAGCAGACCAGACATCATGTTTGTTGTCTGTATGTGTGCTAGATTTCAAGCAGAACCAAAACAATCACATTTATTGCTGTTAAAAGGATCTTAAAATACCTTAAAGGTACTCCAAACGTGGGTCTTTGGTATCCCAAAGACTTCAGATTTCAACTGATCGGGTATAGTGATGCAGATTACGCAGGATGTAGAATTGACAGGCGTATCACAAGTGGAGCATGCCAATTCCTAGGAGATCGTCTGATCTCATGGTTCAGTAAGAAGCAAACCTCAATTTCCACATCCACAGCTGAAGCAGAATACTTAGCTGCCAGGAGCTGCTGTGTTAGATTCTCTAGATTCAACATCATCTTAGAGACTTTGGCATTGATGCCTCTGAAGAACCAATCTTCTGTAATAATATAAGTGATATAGCCATCACACAGAACCCTGTGCTGCACTCTCAAACCAAGCATATCGAGATTAGGCACCATTTCATCAGGGATCATTTTGCTCAAGAAGGACGTCAGGCTGGACTATGTGTCAACTGAACAGCAAGCTGCTGATATATTCACCAAGCCACTGCCTGACTCTAAGTTCTCTTATTTTAGAAAATACTTGGTCTCTTAGAACTGTCCTAATCTGTTTTGTGCGGGTGATCAGGATACGCTAAGATTAGGGGAAACCTTAGGCTAATGGAACCTCCAGCTTAGGGAAACCTAGCTCAAGAACCTTCAGCTTAGGGGGAACCGTCAGCTTATGGGAGATCCTCAGCTTAGGGGGAACCTTCAGATCAGATATAATAAGCTATAAGTCACTGAATGTGCGTGAGCTGAATCATTCATATTGCGCACATATACAGCTAATGCTTATCCCCGAGATATGATCTGATTCACCCCTACTGAAATAGTAAATATATGGTTGTGATTTCTTTCCATAATTGGCGAATTTTCAAAATTTAGCATTTTCTTCATACGTATCTCATATTTTTGCAAACGTATCTTGTTAGGATAGAAAAACAAGCTCGGGAGTTCAAAGGGGGGGGGGGTGAATGAACTCCTTTGCTAGTTTTTGTTCGAAAGTTTGTTTTAAAATGTTTTACTGCTCGATGCAAACCTCCAGCCGAGTTACCAGCTTGGAGGGTTCTCAGTGATGGCTGTTGTCTCATGTAATAAATGATTTTATGTGAAAAAAACACGATTCAATCAGTGAACAGTTAGAAAAGTGCGTGAATGGAAAAGATAAAGAGTCGAGAGGGTTGTTTCTGAAAGTTCGGAGTTAACTCTCCTACGTCTCCCCTTCTTCCTCAATGGGAAGGATTTCCACTAGAAGATTTTATTTATACAACCACTTGTACAAACCTGATCCAACATCCTGTAGCTGCAAGAAATCCTAGCACTCAACCAATGAATCCAGACCCGTGATCTGGTTCGCAAATACAATGAACTCAGCACTAAGCTGGTTGTGCTAATCTAGCACTCAAAACTCTCTGTTTACGATTTACAATGATGACTCAATACTACAGAGTGTGTGTATGAAAGAAGTGTGACACAAGGAATTGAATAAGAAATATGTGCGTGTGTCACTAGCGGTGAGCTGGTTCAATAAGATGAACTCTGTTCTGGTTCGCTCTTGAAAGCTTGTAAGTTCGTAGCTCATGATTTTGTAACTCATAACTCTTTCACAGCTGATCTGCTCTTCTATTTATACCATTTGGATACAACGGTAATAAATGTTACCAGTAGACACTTCAAGTGTATCCAAATTCAAAATCCTGCGGCATCTTAAATGCTTGTACTATGTCCGTACGTCTCCACTAAATGCATTGCCCTTTTTACCAACTCTGAGCCGTCTTCAGTTTGAACCATATCTCTGCATATCTGGAATTAGCTCAAAATAGTTCCAACAACTACAAATCACTGTAGAGAAGTCAAACGTCTCACATCAAACTGTACGTAACTTAAAACATTCTGAAACTCAATTTGCTAAGTTGTCTTTGACTTAGATGGTTTCCTGATCTGGTCGCTGTACGTTGAGCTGCTTCTCTGATCTGGTTTTTAGGCTGATTAAAATACATTCTGCTTTGAATTGATCTGCACTTGTCTTTGTTCTGTACTGATCAGATAGCATTCTTTGTTAACTTACATCTTTAGTACTATAACACCTGTAGAATCAATCTGCTTTGAGCTGGTTTACCAAGCTGGTCTTCCAGTTGGTCTATTACCTTTTTCACTGCGAGCTGTTCTCTCAACTGTAAACCACTGTTTTACTACTCTTCTGAACTGATGTAATTTCAAAACTTTCTGTTTCTATTTTTCGAATTCTCTAAACTGATCTGTCCTTATCCGGCTAAGAATCTTTGGACTGGTTTGACCTTAACCCGCATACCTGAATACATTGAGCTGGTTTGACCTTAACCAGCTAACCTCTGCTCCGATGTGGTTTTTACGTCCAACGATCGTCCAGATCTTGTCCCTTTGAGCTGATTAATCTCTTTTATTTGTCTTCACCAAAACTGTGAAATTAACTCTAACAATTTCCATTTTTTGGTGATGACAAAACTTTGCGCATAAAAAGATATTTTATTAGACTTTGAAGCACTTTATACAATAGTCATTTGTACAAATTACTAAACTAAAAACTCAGCTGAACCCGCCCTTGGTCAAAACCATTTTCTCTTTTTACTGCTGCTCGTCCCTTCCCCCTTTTCATTGCTTGGTCCTTCACCCTGAACCCACCCTTGGTCAAAACCATTTTCTCTTTTTATTGCTGCTCGTCCTTTCCCCCTTTTTATTTCTTGGTCCTTCACCCATTTTACTTTGTCCTTC
Organism: Dorcoceras hygrometricum; assembly: GCA_001598015.1. Lineage (NCBI taxonomy): Eukaryota > Viridiplantae > Streptophyta > Magnoliopsida > Lamiales > Gesneriaceae > Dorcoceras > Dorcoceras hygrometricum. The sequence continues at coordinate 58,509 of KQ990091.1, forward strand.
CCCCTTTTTGGCATCACCCATCTCTTTGAGGTGATTAACCAATTCAGCCAGCTGTAACTTGACAAAATCTAGATCACTTGTAATTTGCAGCCGATTCTCGGTGAATTGACGGACCAGACTGGTTTCCAACAATGTTTGGGGGGAAGCAATGTTGGCTGCCACCATATCCATCTTTTCATAAAACGCGAGCTTGTAGATACCAAAGTCGTGCTTCATGAAGGTCTGAATATTCAACAGTTCCTCAACTTTGGAATCCAGAGATCCAACCCTTGAATCCATGGATTTGACCTTTGAATCTAGTGACACAATGACGTTTTGCATTTCCTTGAGCTTAATATCAGCATCAAGATTTGCTGTGGGACTAGATACAATTGCTCGCTTCGGACTAGCTTGAATAGAACCTTCGTGGTGAGCTGTGCTGTTATTTTATTCTCTATTTATATTATATACAACCATCTGGAAATTAGATGGACTGGGACCCTGATGGTCCGTATTATTCACCTTTGAAACGGGACTGGGACCCATATTGAGAATAGGACTCATACTGTGATTGGGATCGATACTTGGATAGGGACCAAACTGTCCTCACTATTCTCATTGTGGACCGAAAAGCGTGCAGAAGAGCCATAACTTGAAGCAGAGTGGGTTGGACTCTTTTGAGGCTGGTCCTCGCCCTCAGGAGCCGTTGCTCCTTGGTCTGTTGTCCATCCACAGAACCCAGTTGTTCCTTTTTCGGAGCTTGATGCTCTGGCTCTGTTTCCTCCACATTCTCATCGGTCCAAGCAATCTGCTCAATATATCCCTCCGTTGTTGGTTCTGGATTCTGATGCTCTTGCCCATGATCCATTCGTTTATCTGGCGTTGAGCTGGTGAGCTACGCACATTGAGCTTTGTATTATTCCCAGGTCAAGCATGGAGTGATTTCCGAAGAAGCAACTCGGTCTGCAGATCGCTCATTATAGGTGACAGGCAGATCGGCTCTGGCTTGAAACAGATTATGCTTTTCCTGGTCTTCGCCAATTCAGCCTCTAGCATACAAATTGCCATGATATCTTGGTTGGCTGACGGCTTATCCTTGTGAAAATTCTTCCAGTGCTCGGTAACAGCTTCACGCATATGCAACTCAACCATCTTGAACCAGATGAGCTCCCTTGTCTGGATCAGCTCAGTAACCTTGTCCGTCTTGCCCCATGAAATCAATTTGTTTTCAATCTTCACAAATTCTGCCAAAACTTCATAGATGAAATCTTGTACAATCGGTGACCAGTGCGGAACCTGTGCCACTGATCGAAGACTTGGAGTTGGCACTCCGATCTATCCCTCACATCTTGAATGACCAGCAGATAGTGTAGGACGCCCTTGCCTTTATCAAATGGGTCAAGCTTCGGAAGAAAGTAGGTGACCCAGTTGATCTCTCGGATCTCGATGGGAGCATAGACATCCTTGCCAGTATAGGTCGTAGGTTTCTGAGCTGGTTGGGCAGATTAATACCTTGCCTCCATAGATTCTACCCGGTTGCCAGCCCCTGTCCCAACGTCTGTAGTAGGCTTCACTTGCTCTCCCTGAGCAACAGTAGAAACATTGCCATCTTGGCTCTCCTTTTCTATTTGGTTCTCACACTCCATACTGTAGTGCCCCAAAAATCCATAGAATCACAAATTGATTAGCCTTTCTATTCTAAGGGCTGTTTTGAGATTTTCGAGTATTCAGATTCTAAGTTCAAATCTGATTACTTCACTTTTTCAGATTTGAAGCAACGTCCAGAAGATTCCGGAAGGATTTCACCCAAGCACAAACCTGAAATAATCCAGAATGTTTCCTTTCGAAAATAAAATGAGTTTTTGGATGGGAGTTATGTTTCTAGTAAAATTTTGTATCAAGTTTATAAATCAAAATAGTAGTAGGGAGCTTTTAACAAATCTTTTAAAAAGGACAAGGAGTTGGCGCGGCAGTCATGCGTACTCAAGTGTTTTTACCTACTACTCAATCATTATCCCTTGTATAAAATGATTTACGTAAGCCTCTGGATTCATTTTGGTTGCAAGAAAAACTTTATTTCTTTCAAAGTTAAGTAGATTTTTCCAGTTTGCTTGAGGAGACTTCCAGCCGTGATCATCTACACATTGCGATTTTCGTTTCAGGCAAGTAAATCTGATTCTTGCTGCATTTGGAAAACATTTATTGCTTCGTTGTTTTCTGTGTATGCTTGCCTGTTTCAGTTTCAGTTAATGTTTGAGTTGAGATATGGATTCACTGCTTTGATGCTGTAGTTTTGAAGAAACTCACTAGAAAGTTTAACCAACAATGGTGTTTTTAAAAATATACTGAGTTGTACAGATTCCAGGTAAAAAAGCCAAGAGAAGTCCTCACTTTCCTAAGTACTGTGAAGACTCTGGACATTGAATCTAAAATGGATAGGCAACACTGGTTAGATCGGGAGCAATTTATGGTTTGATAAGCGAAGCCAGTTTCTTTAGAATCTGTCTGAGTCGAAGCAGTATTTCGTGTTCCTAGCCAAGTGTTTTTACGCGTAACTTGTCTTTAACCAAATCTGTTGTTGAGTTGCTCACAGCTGAGTAATCTACCAAAATCTGAAACACTTGCTATAAGATTTTTGTTAGCGTTTTCGCAGTAAGATCTGTTTTCGCAGTAAGATCTATTTTCGAAGTAAGATCTGTTTTTCCAGTGAGATCTGTTTCTACTATTCATAAGCCGTGTTCTTTAGCCAAAGCTGTTGCTCACATCTGTATGCCTATACCGCACCTAAGATATGTTTAGATAACCAAAAGCTGACTTTTGCGCATGACATCTATTTTTCCAGTGAGATCTGTTTTCTAGTGACATCTGTATTCAGTGAGATCTGTTTTCCAGTGAGATCTGTTTTCCAGTGACATCTGTTTTCCCGTGAGATCTGTTTTTCCAGTGAGATCTGTTTTCCAGTGCAGTGAGATCTGTTTTTCCAGTGAGATCTGTTTTCCAATGAGATATGTTTTCCCGAGAGAGATCTGTTTTCACGAAATCTGATTTCCTAGAACCACGTCTGTTTTGCACTCTCGAGTTGATTCCTTTAGAGCTGGTCCTCAGCTCCGAGTCCAACTGTACACTCAGTAGTGCTTTTTAAAATAAAATGAGTTTCACAGCAGTAAATCTATCAGATTCCAGTGATCGACTTTCGATCAAGAGCTAGTATAAAGCTATTTCAGAAAGAAAATAAAGTTTAGATTTGAGAAGTTATGGCATAGAGGACCCGGTCAATCAAGGAAGGGACATGATTACAGTAGGACCGTAATTCCTTCATGGAAGGGACATGATTATGGAAATATTGTAATCCCTTCACAGAGAGTTACTGATCAGTTAACATGCTTCATGCACAAGGACCACCAGAGAGCCTTTAGACCATAAATCATCCAGTATAAGCAATTCAGATTTGATTTTCGAGTTGTCTTTCAGTAGAGAGATTTCAGTTTTCAGTTATGCCTGCATTTATATGATTTTGTTATCTTCAGTTTTACTTGTTGAGCCCCTAGGCTCACTAGTTTTCCCAATGCATGTGAGACAGCTCAGGGCAGGCGGGTGGTGCAAGTTGATTCAGATTCGGGGTATTGTGTTTGTCAACAATCAGCGTTTTCCGTATAGTCTTAGCTTTTGTTGTTTTGGATCTTTTGACGAACTGTATTAAGATTTGTTACAACAATAGTGAACTTATATAGAGTTCCAGTAGTTGTAATATCGCATTTTGCATCATGAATCAAGATCTTTTTTGTCAAATCTGTTTACTACTATTTACCTTTGGCGCCATTAGCTTCGTTTCAGTTTTCTGTAAGGGAATACAACTTACTTATTTGAATTTGGTCCTTCTATTTGTTCAAAATTTTTAAATTTTCTCCAATTCCGTTGACACCCATGGGTTTGGGCGTCACAACTTGGTATCAGAGCGTGGTCCTGAGATAAACACATCTTCCCAGTCTGGAGCAGCTTTCATCGTCCGCATCTCCTGATTTGTGAGTTTTATTTTTTTTATGATAAGAGTTCTTTCTCTTTCGAGTTCTGATGTTTTTTTGTGGTGGATTGCGGGCTATAGATTAAGATGTCAGGAAGAGGGAGAGGTAGAAGAATGCCCCAAGTAGATGAAACCAACCCAGATAGCAATGCTCGTATTTCCCAACTCTTAGAACTGTTGGTAGAACAATCTGTCATAGGCAATGGCCAATCTTTGAGAAGCAGGGGACCGCATTATGATTATTCTCAGGAGAGGTTTTGAAGACAGAAACCGAAGGAGTTCAGTGGTACTACAGATCCACTTGTTGCTGAGAGCTGGATTAAGTCTACGGAAGTGATTTCGAGCACCTTCAGATTCCAGATTTGGATAGGCCAAGGTGCACTATCTATATGCTCAGAGGTGATGCAATGATCTGGTGGGAGGGAGCAAAGCTGTCAGTTGACTTGGCAAATATCTCATGGGAAGAGTTCAAAAGAGTGTTCTTTGAGCAGTACTTCACAGCAGATAAGAAGTCTGAGTTGAAGCGATAGTTCTTGACCTTGAAGCAAGGGAGTCTGACTGTGCATGAGTACGTCCAGAAGTTTGAGAGAGGCTGTTACTTTGTACCTCTTATTGGGAGGGACCCTGAGGAGAAGCTAAGCCTTCGTGGAAGGATTGAGACCTACACTCAAGTTGAATGTTAGGTTAGCAGGACCCAGATCTTATAGGGAAGCAACAGATAAGGCCCTACAAGTGGAGAGAGATTGGAAGGATGTGGAGCAGGAGAGATAGCAGAGGCGGCAATCATTTCAGCAGGCAGATTCAAGGCCATTTAAGAAGCAGAATAAGAACCAGCAGCGACCCCAAGAGCCCAAACCAATACCAGCCCAACCTATCAGTGCTGTACCAGTTGGAATTAGTAAGCCGGTTTGTCCCAAATGCCATAAGAATCACCCGGGACAATGTAAAGCTGGCCAAAGCGGATGTTATAAGTGTGGTGCTCAAAGACACATCTCTAAGTTCTGCCCTCATTCGAAGCAGCTGGTGCCCAGCAGAGCTTACGTCATGACAGATGAACAAGCTAACCCAGATTCTACGATGATTACGGGTAAGATTGTGGTTGCTGGTTTGTCCTCCTTTGCCCTGCTAGATTCAGGTGCGACCCATTCCTTTATAGCTGAGGATTTTGTTAAGAAGTTACCGCGTAAGCCAGAGAGATTGTCTATAGGTTATTGCGTAACTGTGCCATCAGGAGAAGAGCTGATATCTTGTTGCATATATCGTGACTTAGATCTTGAACTTCAAGGACATTTAGTTACCGCCAATTTGATTGTTTTACCCATGCCTGAGTTTGATTTGGTTTTGGGAATAGACTGGTTATCCAGATATGGATTAGTGATCGACTTCAAGCTCACGACAGTAGTTGTAAATCTGTCCACGGGATTTCAGATCTCGTTCAAATCTGACCAACTTCTGAGAGTTCCTCGCTTAGTCTCAGCCTTGAAGGCCCAGCGCTGTTTAAGGAAAGGTGGAGTAGGGTTTCTAGTAAGTTTATCTTCTCTATCTGTTTCTAGTAAACCCCAACTTTCAGATGTGGAAGTGGTGAACGAGACCCCAGAAGTGTTTCCAGAAGATATCAGTGGTTTACCTCCAGATAGGGAGATAGAGTTTGCTATCGACTTAGTGCCTGGAGTAGCTCCAATTTCTAGACCTCCCTATAGGCTTGCTCCTGCAGAAATGAAAGAGCTGAAAGAACAAATTCAAGATCTGTTGGATAAGGGATTTATTCGACCTAGTACATCACCGTGGGGAGCCCCAGTTTTGTTTGTTAAGAAGAAAGATGGGAGTTTCCGATTGTGTATAGATTATCGAGAGCTGAATAAGCTGACCATTAAGAACAAGTACCCTTTGCCTAGGATTGAGGAATTGTTTGATCGGTTGAAGGGAGCAGCAGTGTTCTCTAAGATAGACTTAAGATCTGGATACCATCAGATGAAGATTAAAGAGTCTGATGTTTGTAAGACAGCTTTTAGGACCATATATGGTCATTATGAGTTTTTAGTAATGCCTTTTGGGTTAACAAATGCTCCATTTGTTTTTATGGACCTGATGAATAGAGTTTTCCAGCCCTTTTTGGATCAGTTTGTAATAGTGTTTATAGATGATATCCTAGTTTATTCCAAGACCAGCTCTGAGCATGCTAGTCAGCTTCGTATAGTGTTGCAAGTTTTGAAGGACAAGAGATTGTTTGCTAGTTTAGCAAATGTGAGTTTTGGTTGGAGAAAGTTGCGTTTCTAGGACATATCATTTCTAAGGATGGTGTAGAAGTCGACCCAGCTAAGGTAGAAGCTGTGCGAGACTGGCCTGTGCCCAGATCTATTTCAAAAGTAAGGAGCTTTTTGGGACTTGCTGGATATTACAGACGGTTTATTCAAGGATTTTCAAGGACAGCAGTTCCATTGACTATGCTGACCAGGAAACAAGTTAAATTTGAATGGACCCCCAGTTGTCAGCAGAGTTTTGAGAAGTTGAAGCAAGCGTTGATAGAAGCTCCAGTTTTAACCATGCCTTCTGAGCAAGGGATTTTGTGATCTTCACCGATGCTTCTAAGTTAGGTTTAGGAGCTGTTTTGATGCAGGATCGTAAGGTAATAGCTTATGCCTCCAGACAACTGAAGAATCATGAGAGTAACTGTAACGCCCAGCCATTTTTATGAGCCACAATTAGAAATTTATAAGAGTTGAGGGATTACATTGAAATGCTAATCTATTTATTCGAATTTCAGACATTGGAGAACAAGTGCAGCAGCCGTTTAGCCAGTTATGGCAATTGAATCCTTTTTTTTTTAACTAAAATGGTTCGGTTTCACATTGCATCAGATTTTGTTTTAAATAGAGTAGCGCTTTTAAAAGATTTTGGCATATTGATTAATCGTGTTTCTTTCCTTAGACATTTTAAATCATATGTATATAGGATGTTAGCTGCTTCATACATCATTACTTTCAAAACACATTTCTTTAAGCGGTGCTATCTCAAAGAAACTCAACAAAAATCCTTTTAAAGATTTTCAAAGGAGACGATCGGAGTGTTGATAATTTGCTGGATTTCAGCTGTGATTTGTGCTCAAGAATTCAGGGAAGTAAACTCTGTTTCTTGCTCACTCGGTGAAAGCATATATTCAATTCTGTTGCATGATATATTAGTTTTTTAAAGACTTGAAGTTATGCTTCGGATGTTCTTCAAAACCAGAAAAGTTCATGCTCTGTTTTTATGAAAGGTACGTTCCTACTATAATTTGATCCAGAAATGTTTTAGAAAATGGTATGATGATTGTGACACCCGAACCCAACGGGGCCACGAGAATTGGGGTAAATAAAAATTTTCGAATAAAAGAAGGGCTAAATGATAATTCGCTATAGGCTGTATTTCCTATAACTTGAAAGGAACAAAACAAACGACAAGCTCAAAGATCAGCAGGTACTTAAGTTGCACGCTAACTGCTAAAAACATTTGCGGAAAAACAGTTTGTATTGATAATTGCAATTGCGATTACAACAGCTGCTATTCTAAGTAAATATACAACCGTTGCTACTGATCTAATACAGTACAATCTATTCAAAACGATACAACTAAGACACGGAAAACGTAGGCCTTGGATAAACACAACGCCACCCATCTGCTGGTTTCAAGTTTCACCTGCTGTTCCTCCACCAGTTGTCGTACCTGCACCATTTTAAAAGCTAGTGAGCCTAAAGGCTCAGCAAGTAAAACCTGAGTAGTAACAATTTCATAAAACGCAGGCAGACATCTGTTCAATACATATGTTAAGGAACTTCAATAAACAATGTCATTTTCGTAAACATTTCAGTAAATATTCAATGGCAGAAACAGGGGATGATAGCCCAGCTTCTCATTAACTTAAAGGAACTTCACAATGTCATTTTCGTAAACATTTCAGTAAATATTCAATGGCAGAAACAGGGGATGATAGCCCAGCTTCTCTTCTCTTT
>KQ990091.1:78324-99908 GCA_001598015.1 Dorcoceras hygrometricum
CGGCGCGTTTGTCAACCCAAACGGCATCACCAAAAACTCAAAATGTCCGTACCTCGTACGAAACGCAGTCTTCGCGACATCTTGTTCCCTCACTCTGAGCTGATGGTACCCGGAACGAAGATCAATCTTAGAATACACCGCAGAACCTTGCAACTGATCAAACAGATCATCGATTCTCGGCAACGGGTACTTATTCTTCACAGTGGCTTTATTCAACTGACGAAAATCAATGCACATCCGCATTGAGCCATCCTTCTTCTTTACAAACAAAATGGGCGCTCCCCACGGTGACATACTAGGGCGTATGAAACCCTTCTCCAGTAAATCATCTAACTGAACCTTGAGCTCTCTCAACTCCGCAGGCGCTAGACGATACGGGGCACGGGAAATCGGAGCTGTGCCTGGCACCAACTCTATGCTGAAGTCTATCTCCCGCCTTGGAGGAAAACCAGGAATCTCCTCCGGAAACACATCAGGAAATTGTCGCACCACAGGAACGTCACTAAGCTGAACACCGGAAGAAGAAGACGCATCTACTGCGTAGATCATAAAGCCAGCATTCCCTAAAGATAGCAAACTAAACATTTCCATCGCGGAAACCAACGGAATCTTCGATCTCGAGTCCTGGCCATAGAAGTCCCACTTCTCGCCAGACAAAGGCCTAAAACGCACAATCCCATGAAAGCAATCCACGGAGGCCCTATAGTTGGACAACACATCCATCCCAACTATACAATCGAAATCCCAAAGCATCAAACGAATCAAATTTGCTAACAAGGCATGCTCGCCAAAACGCTACACACCATCTAACAAAATCTCTTGCGAGAACAGGTTAACACCACCGGGGGTAGAAACAGAAACAGCATCACGCAAAGGGACGGTACACAATCCATGCTCAACAACAAAGGAATCAGAAATAAACGAATGCGAAGCACCGGTGTCAAACAACACACGAGCAGGAAAGTCAAAGACAAGACATGTACCTCCAATTACCCGACTCGGTGCCTCCTCGGCCTGCTCTCTCGTGAAGGCATTAACTTGAGCATGCTGGGGTCCTGGAAAGAAAGGCTGAGACGACTGCCCAAAACGCGAAGGGCCAGGCTGCTGAAACGGCCTAAACGGAGTCTCACCAAAACGGGGCTGCTGAAACTGCTGCTGCGAACGGCCCCTAGACTGACCCCCACGACCCTGAGGCTGGGCCGCGGCTTGCTGTGCTCCCGCTGTCGGGCACACTCTCGCAAAGTGCCCATACTGACCACAAAGGTTGCAGGAACCCTGAACGCCAACACACTGCGTCGAAGGATGCTTTCCACCACAAAAGCCACAAAACTCAGTCCGAGATCCACTGCTACTCGAACTGCCTGAACCAGAGGACCCTGAACCAGATTTCTTCTTAAACTGCTGACCGCGAGGTCGGAACCTACCACGGCCAGACTGCTGAGCTACCTGCTGCTGCTGCTGCTGAGGGAAATGGGCGGACTGGGAACTCTGAGACGACTGAGCTCCCTGACCAACCGGTCGACCACTCTGCACTGCCTGTGCCACCTGCGCCCTGCGATTACGACGACTCCTCATGCCCTCCTCAATGTGGATAGCAGTATCCACAGCCTCAGCATACGATGAAGGCTTGCTTGTCAAAACACTCTGATAAAATTCTTCATTCAAGCCTTCTACAAATCTAGGTGAGCTTAGCCCTCTCCCGGCCAGCACATGCGGAACAAAAGCCAAAAGCGACAGAAAACTTTGCGAGCGTACTCGCGCACCGTCGTAGAGCCCTGCTCCAGGAACTCAAACCCCCGCCCACGGGCAGCCACAAAGGAGTCCAAAATATGCAGCCCTTAGTCATATAAGTCAAGCACATGCAACACGCAACACTGTGCCTAGACTCAAGTGTGATCAAAGAAATTGAGCTTATCCCAGTTTAAGCTCTGATACCAAAATGTCAGGCCTCGTGCTCACAACGAATAAACACATGCGGAAGCTAACAAAAAGTGGGTAAAATTTTCGCTTTTAGGCCCGACGGTTTAAAACGATATAAGTTAAAATAATGCGATACTCAAAATAAGATCCCAGTTTAAAACCAATAAGGCAACCTGCCAACAATAATAGCATACAGTACCAAGAAAACATGTATCGGACTCCAACCACTGGTCACAAGGACAAAGCACAGGGCATCCCCTGGCATAACACTGATACATAATATACGTATACTATAGGCGACTGGGACACACTAGCCACCTCCCGGGGCACCACCAGCTGGGCTAAAACCACGACCAGCTGTATTACCTGGGATTCCTGCAAATACACAAACACAGAAACAAACCAAGCCCCGGAGGGACATGGGGTCAAACCCCAGTACGGAGAGCAACTATAAAAACAGCAAATAAGCAGCAAGAATGAAAGGTAGATGCTATGCATGATATGCAGAACAACAACAGATGACTCCAACCGAGAATGGACGTCAAAGAATCAATGCATAGCTCTAATGAATCTGCAACAGATGGTGGCCACTGGGTGTGTTCCAAGTGTGGTAGCTAACCACTCGCCGGGAGACAACACCCAAAAACCAGATGCATCAACAACTCGGCCTGCGGTTGCCCAACCTATGAACTGTGGTAGTTAGCCACTCGGCGCATAGGGGCTAACATGACCCAGCAGGGAGATGAGAGTGCGGGATAGCCGCTCGCCCTCGCAACCTGGTAAGAAACAGAACAAGAACGACGCAACGATGGCAATGAAACTGGAATGAGATGCAAATCCGTGTATGCACATGCTGGACAATAACAAGCATATCAACATATGCACAACAACAATAACAACAGCATGTATACAACACATAACACACAACCATCTCATAGATTGGCAGCCTCAACAGGCAACTAAACACATAACCAGCAAAGCCATCTCACAATTCACCCAAGCTGTCACCTTGCTGAAATTACAGGCTCAACCCGTACCTTAATTTCCTCAAAGGACGAAGCAATTCGCTGCTTGCACAATCTGCCAAGATATACAACATACAAATCTCAGCCTATACCCAAAAACTCACGGCCAAATCAAAACCAAACACACGGCTGGGAGCTACAACTCAACCAGCTAACTATCATCCTTAAACATCTTAATAGGAAGCTAAATTAACTACTAGGAACGAGATCTCCAAGCTAAAACTCGAAGGCTACCTGCGCGCACAACACACGAACAGGAATAAATTCTGCCTCCTCACGATCTCTCCCTGGACAACCCGTAGCTTCAAGATTGGTATAGGATGAAAGAGCTCTTCGAGAGGAGTCCAACGCTACCTCGAATGTGAAAAACGGTGGCCGGAATCAACGGGAAAAGGCCGGAGAAGGTTACGGTGAACAGTGACAAGGGTTTGAGAAAAACAGAGAACGAAGTCGAGAGAAATATTTCTAAGTATGGAATCCGATCAAATGCAACGAAGCCAACGCTTCTATTTATAGGCGCGAGAGATCTGTTTAAATGAATCACCGACACAACAGATCTCACAAACTAGCGCTAAACAACGAATATTCCCCAAAAACGACGTCGCAACACTTAAAAGAAAAGAGAGGTCTGGCCTAAATCGCTGAAATCTGGAAATACGCTAACACAAAGCCAAAACCGCGGACAGATCTGCTTACGTCACCAAAGCTGTTCGCTAAACCAATCGCGCGCATCACCGACACAACAGATCTCACAAACTATCGCTAAAACAACGAATATTCCCAAAAACGACGTCGCAACACTTAGAAGAAAAGAGAGGTCTGGCCTAAATCGCTGAATCTGAAAATACGCTAACACAAAGCCAAAACCGCGGACAGATCTGCTTACGTCACCAAAGCTGCTCGCTAACCAAACGCGCGCACACAACAGATCTTCCTACGTCATCAAGTCTGTTCGAACATTACACATGACCTCAACCAACAGATCTCTCCAAAACGACGACGTACTAAAATCAGATCTACTCAAAACAGATCTCACGCTACGCTATATCAAACTTCATAAAACGACGGCGTTCCAAGTAAAACAGCTCTCACACTAAATCGAACAGATCTCTCGAGCAGCAACGCTTACATCAGCCACACGACGACAACACACGCTGCTGACGTCATGAGATCTACCAACAGCTTTTCACCCAACAGACTCAAACCAGCAATGCTTACGTCATCTACGCTAAGCAACCATACAATGCTGACGTCATCAGATCTGTTACTAGATTTCACTAAAATTCGAAAATCTCAAAATTTCGAAAGTTTCCAGAATTGCTCTAAGGAGTGAAATCGACCCGAAAAAAGGCAACTCAAGCTTCACAACAGAGATCTAACCTACGAAATCTCTAAAAACTTGATTAATTCAACAATTAATCCTTTACACAAATTCAGGTCTCACATGACGGCTATCATGAAACACATCTAATAGTCACTGTATATTCTGAACTCGTTCCTAGTCGATTGGACCGTCAAAATGAGGATAAGGCCGCCCGAGATTGAGACTAGTATCTGTGATGCGAAGTACCGTGTTTCATTGGTAGGGAACATTGTGATGTTCTAAGCATGCAGATAGATAGTGACCTGATGATCTATCGAACTACCCTCGTTCGGACTTTCTAAGTGGTTACCATTTGTCGAGTGGATAAGTCCTAGGTCTTGGTTGTACTGATTAGTCCTCACTACTCGAAACGTCATTGAGGCTCTACATGATAGGTGTCACGACCCGAGACCGAGACTCATGACATCGGCAATATTAAACAATTATGAAAATTGTAAAACATTAAGCCATCATAGCATAGCTCAAACCAGTCTATTAATAATCGAAATATAATCGTTTTTACATCTGAAAATAAAATTTGAATAACAGAATGCGGAAGCGAAAAATACATAATTAAATAGAAATCTGAATCTTCACCAGCCCCAGAATTGTTCTTGCTCTTCTTCTTCTATCTGCTCTTCATTCTTATCTGGGTGGAGAAGTAAGGGGTGAGTGTTTGGGGAAACACTCAGCAAGTGGGGGATACCATTCGAGCATACAAAATATACTTATACATATACTGAACAACAGATTTCAGAACAGAGCTTAGACAGAACAGAGCATAGCATAACAGAGCAAAGCATAGCATAACAGAGCATAGCATAGCATAACAGAGCATAGTCTGACAGATAGCACTGATGATTACTTCGTGTCTACGGTTTACTGATCAGTCCCTAAGTTTTGCTCCTCTAAGGGGTCGAGGCCATTAGTTACACCAAGTAACCCAGAAATCCGAAATATTCCGTAAACCCATATAACGACAGAATCGTGTCTATGGTTTACTGATCAGTCCCTAAGTTTTGCTCCTCTAAGGGGTCGAGGCCATTAGTTACACACAGTAACCCAGAAATCCGAAATATTTCGTAGACCCATATAACGATAGTAAAAATCAGCGCAAGCGGAGTTTGAATGAGATAAAACCATCTGAACAAAAGGTGCTCGAACAGTAGACGAAGACTGAACTTTCGAAATGAATATAGGTATTATAACCAACGAAATACATATTAGCAAAAGCCCACTTACCAATTTAAAGTTTGATTTTACTGAACTGAGCGAAGCCTGAAGTCTGGTTTACGAATATGGGGTGAAGTCTGGTAGCACGAATCCTGCTGTTTGAACAAAATCCGGCAGTAACTCGATTGCACGAATTCTTCCTACGTCTCGCACCTGCTGGTTCGTCGCTTGCACAGAACTTTGGCTAAGAATCTGCTAGAATTTCCGCAGCACTTTGTCGCGAAGAAATGTTGCTTTTCTGATGGTGGATTTCGAAATGGTGTGAGGAATTCTGTGGTCGTCCTCTGGTATTTATAGGCGCAGAGGTGAGGAAATCGAGCGTCCGCCATTAAAGGCTCTTAATTCCCTATCATTACGTCGACTGTTACGCGCGCATGATTTACGAGTTTTAATTGTACATTACTTCTCTCAATTCGACGGTTAATGCACGAAATCTGCCTTGTACGCATGAGGAATCTTTTCGAATTTCCATGGTGAAGCTTTCTGTATAAAAAATCTTGCTTCGCGTAGAGGAACCTGGATCGTGTAGAAGATGAAGTCGCCTCTGCTGAATTTGCGTTGTTGCTGATTTTGCATCGCTGCTGAGTTGTCACTGGTTGATCGTTGCTGCTGGAATTGCTTCGCTAAGTCGTCAGCTGTTGGATTTGCCTTGCTAAAAGTCCAACTGCTGAATTCTTTGTTGGTCAAAGCTGGTTTGACCGTCCAGTAGCTGGTTTCTTTTCAAGCTCACGACTGATCCTTAGCGTTAAGTCAAAACGTTGTCGTGTCAACTTATTCAAGCGACACCGTTTTGATATCATTGAAAAGTACCTGCTGGTTATCTTTAAGTGATGTACCTGCTGATTCAAGATAGCTGTGACTACCTGCTGGTTTGATCATCGCACAGGCCATCTGCTGAATCTTTAGCGCGAAGGCGAAACGCTGTCGTATCGACTTCTTCAAACGACATCGTTTTGCTACCGCTAAACTTCAAGCACCATCTGCTGGATTTAACTAATCCAAACGACATTGTAAGGGTTACGTCAGCATCGCTTCCACCTGTTGGTTCTCCAGTCGCAACGCATTACTCATAATCCCCTCGCTGCTGGTTCCAAAACGCAGCGTTTCAACTTAACGAAACGACGTCGCTCCACTTCTTCGACTGTTTTCCCAAACCCGCAGCTGGTCACTCTTAACTCGCGCATCTGCTAATCCAGCAGTGAATCCCTCAAAAATATTGACTGGCACGTGTCGCTTTCTCGAACACTCTCGCGCTAGCAGCAACCTCTACGATCGAAACGACGACGTATCATCCCTTGCGCTCCCGTAACCAATTTAACGCGCAACTGCTGGTTTTTCGTAACAATGGCGTTTTACTCTCGCGCCATCAACTGCTGAATTTCGACCACCTGCTGATTTTCGACCAGTAGGTAAATATTTTTTTTTTGAAGCTAAATTTTCGGGTTTTCACAATAGGCGTCTCACTTTGACCCGTTTGCCGACTCACTTGGGATCATTAGTTGGCGGGATTGGGTGAGATCCCGATGCTTGTAGGAGTCGATGCTTCATTGTCGAGGATTCACCGCTCGCTCTCATGCATGGATATCCTATGCTATCTGAGGGGATAATAGTTTATAAATCTCTGGCCAGAGTACTAGAAGTGTTTTAGGTAAATGGGTTTACCTAGTTACACTCGTGATGTCACTATTCGATCTCCAAGATGTATGCATAGCTATCGGATCTCTAGCGACTCTCGATTTACCAATGGTCGTTGATCTGATCGGGATATATGTGTTGAAAGGACCGTACTGTATGCTAACCACGACCAACTGGTTCTTGCAGGCACTATCAAGTGATACCTAGGGGATCATGGGGCGATGTTGCTAGGCGCTTTACCATGATCCGATGGGCAAGTCCGAAATTGTGATTTCAGAGCCGCAATGGTTGTGGGCCCACGGCTAGCTGTATACCTGAACCATTGAGGGTCACACAAGCACTGGATTCATGATCCCCGCACGGAAACTGAGCTCAATGTGTTGAGCATACGAAGAGGATTTTAGGGAGTGCGACTTCCTAAAAGTCAACAGGGGTCAAATTGCGATTTCCCGCTGTTGAGGGGCAAAACTGTCATTTTGGACTAGGTATCTGAAAAATTGTTTTTCACGTCATAACATTCAGTTTTGGAAAGTGATTCGATCGGTCTGATCTGATCGTAGATCGGAGTTGTGATGAAACCGCAGTGATTTAAATGAACCGAATGTTCATATGGACCTGAGTATGACCCAAGTCCATTTGGCCGGTTCAAGCCCATCTATCACCTTTATTAAGTTAAGATGATTAGGGCTTGAAAAGACAAGGATCATAACCTAAACCTAGCCTCCATAGACCACTCGGCCGCCACTCTCCTCTCGCCCCCTCTCTCGGCCGCGCCGCCGCCCAAGTGCCGCCGCCCCGCCGCCGCGTACGTTGATCGGACTTGTTCCGATTAGCTTAACGAGGAGTTTCCGTCCGTGCTGAATTCGTCAGTCCTTCTAGTGCAGGCTGACGAAGGTGTCTTGAATCCGGTCGTGGACCTGATTGACGATCTACCGCCGCCTACAGTTTGAAGTGACGGTTTCCTCGAGAAACTGGTCGGAGCCAGGCGCCTAGACGCCAGCAAGGTAACTATCTACGAACACCCTATGAATGTTTGTAGATTTTATTGAATGTATTGAACACTTTCCGGGCAATTTTTGTTCTTCCGCTGCACCCCCGGAAGTGGGATCCGGATCCGCCACCGCTTTCCCAAAAGTGGTATCAGAGCCAAGGCTCGGATCCTTCAATACATTGTTGCCATAATTGCATCTGAATCTCGAGTTTTGAAATAAAAAAAAAAAAACTTTTTTGTTGCCGCCGACCGCCGCCACTTTCTAGCCGGCCGCTGCCCACCACAAATGCGCACTGGTTGCACAATATTGGGGCAGCAGGCGCGCGGATTTTTTGTTGCCGCCGACCGCCGCCACTTTCTAGCCGGCCGCTGCCCACCACAAATGCGCACTGGTTGCACAATATTGGGGCAGCAGGCGCGCGGCTGTGCTCCGCTCTTGGCGCGCGGTGATCACCGCGGCCGCGCATATGGATGCGTGATCGAGAGCCACGTGATGGCCAGTGGCCACGCGCAACCGTTGCGTGATGGTGCGCAACCAGTGCGCCATGATGGGCGCCCGCTTGCAGCGGGAGGCACCGCTGTTGGCGCGGCCAGGCCGCGCATCATGCGGCCAGCGTGGGGCCGAGTGCCGCGCGCGTTTTGGTGGGGGCGGCCGCCATCCGGTGACGTCTCCGGCAGCGTTGCGACGGTTAATTCTATTATAGGTCATGTTCGGGCCTGTCACGGTCAGCCCATGAAGTTTTCGGGCCGATATTCGATATCGGGCCGATTTTGGTCGATTTTGAAATTTTGAGATTTTTGGGCCTAAAATTGTTTTAAGCCCAATTTAATGCAATTAGAATTGAAAAATATGATTTTAATTGTGAAATATGATCTTATAATTAAATATGATTTTGTTGATTAAAATTTGATTTTATCGACAAAATGCGATTTTATTATAAAATGCGATTTTATGATTAAAATATGATTTTGTGGTAAATAATTTGATTATTTAATTTATGCCAGTTAATTAGATTGATTGCATGTTTGGGATGATCGAGAGCCGTGCCCAATGTATTAGGTGTATGCTTTAGGTTTTGCGATTTCGGTTGTATTTAATATTGTTGATTATCATTTATTAAAGTGGGTCTGTTTGTGGCCCGTTCCCACCTTGTAAAATGTATCCCTTATGTGTCATGGAATTTAATTGTAAATTACTAGACTTAGTGGGAGGACTTTTGAAGATGGTGGGCCCATGACGATCAAAGATATTGAAGACCGAAGATCTGTAAAACCGGAAGCAAATGTAATAGGATTGCATTGCATATTGCATTTCACCTAGGATTGGACCTACGTCCGTGATTGGCAACCACGGACCGTATAGCTCTCGCGATCGATCATCCCAAAGTTATTTATATATTTGATATATATGTTGAATCCGCATATTTTAAATTTGATTTAAAATTGTTGCATGAGACCAAATTTTCTAAAATAAAATCCCTCATTTTAAATACGATTTCAAACTGATATCAAGATTAAAAGTTTATTCGATAAGCTAAAGGGAATTTAAATTTGTTTAAATTATCCCTACCTTCCATCAACATGGGTGTACGCCGATGCTACCCGTATACATGGTCTGGCTCATATTATTGAGGGGTTATGTATGCCGGAAAGCTGTCTACGCCATTGACAATTGTTGTGAGTCGGTTGGAACTCCCTTTAACGTTGGCTCATATTATTGGGGACGTTAAGGGGACCGTCCTTCACGACTCAACATTGATGGGTCATCTTGACACGTGATAGTAAACAGCGTCATATTTTTGGGCCCTTACTGGACATGAGGTGAATACATGGAGGTTGCACCGGTTGCAATCGGAAACTACCTTTTGGGGGTTGTGGTTGGCTGATATTATTCGGGACCATGATCGCTAGATTGGGCTCCGTGTACCCAATTGGGGACGTTAAGGGGACCGTCCTTCACGACTCAACATTGATGGGTCATCTTGACACGTGATAGTAAACAGCGTCATATTTTTGGGCCCTTACTGGACATGAGGTGAATACATGGAGGTTGCACCGGTTGCAATCGGAAACTACCTTTTGGGGGTTGTGGTTGGCTGATATTATTCGGGACCATGATCGCTAGATTGGGCTCCGTGTACCCACTAAAGAAACTTGATTTCTTGATTTCATTAGAGGGTGATGAAATCGTTAAAATAGTGGGAGGGTAATTCATAAAACTTAACGACCTTGTTTTATGTCTCAGCGTTTTTCATATATAGTTAGTAATGCATGTCTGTTTTCTTTTCAGTATAACTACATTTATAATGTCTTCGATCAGAAACCCACTCACTGCTATACTGGATAGCAACAAGTTCACCGGTCTGAACTACCAAGACTGGCTTCGAAACCTCAACATTGTGTTGGCTTCGGAGAAACTTCTTTATACGATAGAGAAGAGCCCTACGAAGGAAGCCCCTGCCGATATCAGCCCTGAGGAGCTGGTGACGCTTCAACAATGGTGGGACGATGAGCTTAAGACTCGATGCTATGTGATGGCATCGATGTCTAACGAAATGCAACGGCGCTTTGAGAAGACAAAGTATGCTGCTGACATACTCTTTCATCTCAAGGAACTGTACGGGGAGAACTCTCGACATGAGAGGTTCACGGCTGTCAAGGAGCTTATGACAAGCCGCATGCGCGATGGGACTTCGGTCCGCGAGCATGGGGTTCGTATGATTGGGCTTGTTGAAAAGCTGTCGGGCCTTGATAGCACACTTCCACACGAGCTGTCTGTGGATGTGCTTCTCCTCTCACTGCCTGCTGCATTCGACCCCTTTGTTGTCAACTTCAACATGAACAAGCTGACAGCCACCCTTGAAGAGGTGGTTAACATGCTTGTAGTGTTCGAAGGAACCATAAAGAAGGACAAGCCCGTCCTCCTCATGGGCTCTTCTTCCTCTGCGAAGAAGGGGCCCAGACGCAAGGGTAAGAAGCGTTCTACCCCTGCGAAGGAGGAAAAGTCCACCAAGAAGCCCAAGGCAAAGGCTTCCAAGCCAAACAAGACTGAGGATGTTTGCCACCACTGCCACAAGCCTGGGCATTGGAGGAGGAACTGCAAGGAGTACCTCGAGAAGTTGCGAACTGCGAAAGGTATGTTCTATATCGAAATAAATATGTCTCTTACTTCGACTTCTTGGGTACTTGATACCGGATGTGGATCTCATATCTGCAATGATTTGCAAGTGATGACAAGAAGCCGAAGTCTTAGAGAGGGTGAGACCCACTTGAGGCTAGACAATGGAGCAAGAGTTGCTGCTGTAGCTATAGAAGATGTTTATTTATTTCTGTCTTCTGATTTTAAGTTGTTATTAAGAAACATTTTGTTTGTTCCCGAATTAATAAAGAACATTATTTCTGTTTCTATGCTTGATAGTGATGGATATTCTTGTATGTTTTCTAATTCGATTTGCAATATTTACAAGAATGAATGTTTGATTGGTATTGGGGAACGTGAAAACGATTTGTACACCTTAAAATTAAAAGTCGTTCCAACTCGCGATGTCGAAACACATACAACAACGATTAAAAGGAAACACGATAGCTTAAACCCAGCACAACTTTGGCACGCTAGGCTAGGTCATGTTTCTATAAGTAGGATGAACAAGTTAGTTAGGAGTGACATGTTTGATCTGTCAGACATTAACACTCTACTGACTTGTGAATCTTGTCTTAAGGGAAAGATGACTAAGCAACCCTTCAAGGGCAAGGGTGAGCGTGCTCAAGGCCTATTGGATTTGATCCATACTGATGTGTGCGGTCCATTTAGTATTGGTACTAAGAACGGTCACACAAACTTCATCACCTTTACCGACGATCACTCTAGGTATGGGTACTTGTACTTAATGAAGCACAAGTCTGAATCCTTTGAAAGGTTCAAAGAATTCAAGGCTGAAGTAGAAAATCAGCTAGGCAAGAGTATTAAAGCACTTTGATCCGATCGAGGTGGTGAATACTTAAGTGCTGAATTTCAAGACTATCTGAAAGAGAATGGGATTCTCTCACAGTGGACCCCTCCGACCACACCACAGCTCAATGGTGTAGCGGAGCATCGTAATCGAACTTTGATGGACATGGTTCGATCTATGATGAGCTTCACTGAGCTTCCTACCTCGTTTTGGGGCTATGCGCTCGAAACGACGGTAATGTTGTTGAACAATATCCACACAAAGGCAGTGGATAAAACTCCATATGAGATATGGATGGACAAACCACCCAAGTACTCATACATGAGGATTTGGGGATGTCCTGCTTATGTGAAGCAGACAGTGGGAGATAAGCTGGATACGAGATCCATCTTATGTTACTTCGTTGGGTATCCAAAGAATTCCATTGGATACTACTTCTACTATCCCAGCGAAACAAAAGTGTTTGTTTCTAGGAATGCCACCTTTATGGAAAGGGAATTTCTACTTGATATAAAGGGCAAAATAGTAGAACTCGAAGAGGTTCGAGATCCAATTGAAGTACCAAGTGAATCTCCCGCACCAACAGAGCCAGTACCAGAAATGGTCGCACCTAGGAGATCCGAAAGGGTCCCTAGGGCTCCTGAGAGATATGGTTTTCTCTTTGAAGATGATCAAGGTGATCAAGTTGTTGGATCTGATCCAAGAACTTTCAACGAGGCAATTTCCGATGCTGATTCTAATTTGTGGCTTGAAGCAATGCAGTCTGAGTTTGACTCAATGCATGCGAACCAAGTTTGGACTCTTGTTAACCCTCCCGAAGAAATTGTTCCTATGGGGTGCAAATGGGTATACAAGAGGAAACTTGGGCCTGATGGTAAGGTAATGACCTACAAGGCACGACTGGTCGCGAAATGTTACACTCAAAGGCAAGGTGTTGACTATGATGAAACCTTCTCACCAGTGGCAATGTTCAAGTCGATTAGAATCTTATTAGCCATAGCCGCATAGTACGACTATGATATATGGCAAATGGATGTGAAAACTGCGTTCCTTAATGGAAACATTAAGGAAGAGATCTATATGACGCAGCCTGAGGGTTTCACATCTATGGGAAGTGAGCATAAGATATGCAAACTTCAGAGATCGATCTACGGTCTCAAACAATCATCGAGGAGTTGGAACCTGAGATTCGATGAACAATTAAGGAATTTGGTTTCATCAAGAATCCAGAGGAGCCATGTGTATATAACAAGGTAGTTAAAAGCGTTGTGACATTCCTCGTACTTTATGTTGATGACATTCTACTCATTGGGAATGATGTAGGAATGCTGCAGTCAACTAAAGTATGGATGTCTAGTAGATTCTCGATGAAGGACATGGGTGAAGCATCCTATATTCTTGGAATACAGATCTATCGGGATAGATCAAAACGGATGCTCGGACTCACCCAATCTACCTACATCGATACCATACTTAAGCGGTTCTCTATGGAAGAGTCCAAGAGAGGACACCTACCTATGTGCCACGGGGTTACTCTATCCAAGTCTATGTGTCCGAAGACTGATGAGGAGATAGAGAGTATGACACGTGTGCCATATGCCTCGGAAATAGGTAGTATTATGTATGGCATGATCTCAACTAGACCGGATGTCGCATATGCTCTGAGTGTCACCAAAGATCCAAACATATACTGAGGAAATACCACATAATCCGAGATATTGTGGCTAGAGGTGACATAGCAGTTGAGAGAGTCGCATCTGCGGACAACGTTGCTAATCCACTTACGAAGCCCTTGCCAGGACCGTTGTTTGAAAAACATCACGAAACAATGGGACTGCGTCTGATGAGTAGTTGGCTTTAGGGCAAGTGGGAGATTGTTAGAGTAGATGCCCAACTAGCCAACTTATGGCGTGTGGGTTTATAGACTCTTGTATGAAACAATCTTTATATATGATATTCGCATTTATTCATGGCTTTCTTTATTTTCATTATGACTATAATGTTAACAATAGTGTTGGATAAAGACCTAGAATGCACCACAGTGTATGTTAGATGTGATAGTGGGTATGACGGCTATCATGAAACACATCTAATAGTCACTGTGTATTCTGAACTCGTTCCTAGTCGATTGGGCCGTCAAAATGAGGATAAGGCAGCCCGAGATTGAGACTAGTATCTGCGATGCGAAGTACCGTGTTTCATTGGTAGGGAACATTGTGATGTTCTGAGCATGCAGATAGATAGTGACCTGGTGATCTATCGAACTACCCTCGTTTGGACTTTCCAAGTGGTTACCATTTGTCGAGTGGATAAGTCCGAGGTCTTGGTTGTACTGATTAGTCCTCACTACTCGAAACGTCATTGAGGCTCTACATGATAGGCGTCTCACTTTGACCCGTTCACCGACTCACTTGGGGTCATTAGGCGGCGGGATTGGGTGAGATCCCGATGCATGTAGGAGTCGATGCTTCGTTGTCGAGGATTCACCACTCGCTCTCATGCGTGGATATCCTATGCTATCTGAGGGGATAATAGTGTATAAATCTCTGGCCAGAGTACTAGAAGTGTTTTAGGTAAATGAGTTTACCTAGTTACACTCGCGATGTCAGTATTCGATCTCCAAGATGTATGCATAGCTATCGGATCTCTAGCGACTCTCGATTTACCAATGGTCGTTGATCTGATCGGGATATATGTGTTGAAAGGACCGTACTGTACGCTAACCACGACCAACTGGTTCTTGTAGGCACTATCAGTGATACCTAGGGGATCATGGGGTGATGTTGCTAGGCGCTTTAACATGATCCGATGGGCAAGTCCGAAATTGTGATTTCGGAGCCGCAATGGTTGCGGGCCCACGACTAGCTGTATCCCTGAACCATTGAGGGTCACACAAGTACTGAATTCATGATCTCCGCACGAAAACTGAGCTCAATGTGTTGAGCATACGAAGAGGATTTTAGGGAGTGCGACTTCCTAAAAGTCAACAGGGGTCAAATTGCGATTTCCCGCTGTTGAGGGGCAAAACTGTCATTTTGGACTAGGTATCTGAAAAATTGTTTTTCACGTCATAACATTCAGTTTTGGAAACTGATTCGATCGGTCTGATATGATCGTCGATCGGAGTTATGATAAAACCGCAGTAATTTAAATGAACCGAATGTTCATATGGACCTGGGTATGACCCAAGTCCATTGGGCCGGTTCAAGCCCATCTATCACCTTTATTAAGTTAAGATGATTAGGGCTTGAAAAGACAAGGATCATAACCTAAACCTAGCCTCCATAGACCACTCGGCCGCCCCTCTCCTCTCGCCCCCTCTCTCGGTCGTGCCTCCGCCCAAGTGCCACCGCCCCGCCGCCGCATATGTTGATCGGACTTGTTCCGATCAGCTTAACGAGGAGTTTCCATCCGTGCTGAATTCGTCAGTCCTTCTAGTGCAGGCTGACGAAGGTGTCTTGAATCCGGTCGTGGACCTGATTGACGATCTACCGCCGCCTACAGTTTGAAGTGCCGGTTTCCTCGAGAAACTTGTCGGAGCCAGGCGCCTAGACGCCAGAAAGGTAACTATCTACGAACACCCTATGAATGTTTGTAGATTTTATTGAATGTATTGAACACTTTCCGGGCAATTTTTGTTCTTCCACTACGCCCCCGAAGTGGGATCCGGATCCGCCACCGCTTTCCCAAAAGTTAAAACCGCTCCCTATACCAGTGTGGAAGTGGGACAAATATTGCGATGGATTTTGTTGTAGGATTACCCAGAACCATTCAGGGATTTAATGCAATTTGGGTTATCATTGATAGATTGACTAAGTCTACACATTTCCTACCTGTTAAAACAACTTATGATTTGAATAAATATGCAGAGTTGTAAATCAAGGAAATAGTCAGACTTCATGGGATACCAGGTTCAATAGTATCTGATAGAGATCCCAGATTTACTTTGAGATTCTGAAAAAGTTTACACCAAGCCTTAGGAACTAAATTAACTTTCAGTACAACGTTCCATCCTCAAACAGATGGACAATCAGAAAGAGTTATCCAATTACTGGAAGATTTGTTACGGGCGAGTGTTTTTGACTTTTCAAAAAGTTGGGATTCTAAACTACCGCTGATTGAATTCACCTACAACAATAGTTACCAAGCTTCGATAGAAATGGCACCATACGAAGCTCTGTATGGAAGAAAGTGTCGTTCACCAATCCTTTGGGATGATGTAGGTGAAAGGACTGAGATAGGACTAGATATTGTAGAACAGACTGCTGAAGCAATTAAAATAATACGTGATAGAATGAAGACTGCACAGAGTAGACAGAAGAGCTATGCAGATAGCCAGCGCAGGGATATAAATTTCGAAGTAGGGGATCATGTGTTCCTAAAGATCACCAATGAAGGGTGTAATAAGATTTGGCAAAAATGGGAAGCTAAGTCCCAGATTTATAGGACCATATCAGATTTTGGAGAAAGTTGGGACATTAGCTTCTCGGTTGGCATTACCTCCAACGATGTCTGCTGTTCACAATGTATTCCACATATCAGCACTTAGGAAATATATTACGAACCCTTCGCATGTACTTAGATACGAACCTATTCAGTTAGCATCAGACTTAACTTACGAAGAATTACCAGAGAAGATTGTTTCCAAATAAAACCGTAAGTTGAGAAACAGAACTATCCCTATGATTAAGGTTCAGTGGGTAAATCACACTGAAAGAGAAGCTACGGTGGAAGTCGAATCGGACATGCAGAAAAGCTATCCAAACCTCTTTAAGTAAGTAATTTCGGGGACGAAATTCTTTTAAGGGGGTAGATTGTAACGCCCAGCCATTTTTATGAACCACAATTAGAAAGTTATAAGAGTTGAGGGATTACATTGAAATGCTAATCTATTTATTCGAATATCAGACGTCGGAGTACAAGTGCAGCAGCTGTTTAGCCAGTTATGGAAAGCCAATTGAATCCTTCTGTTTTTAACTAAAATGGTTCGGTTTCACTTTGCATCAGATTTTGTTTTAAATAGAGTAGCGCTTTTAAAAGATTTTGGCATATTGATTAATCGTATTTCTTTCCTTAGGCATTTTAAATCATATGTATATAGGATGTTAGATGCTTCATGCATCATTACTTTCAAAACACATTTCTTTAAGCGGTGCTCTCTCAAAGAAACTCAACAAAAAGCCTTTTAAATATTTTCAAAGGAGACGATCGGAGTGTTGATAATTTGCTGGATTTCTACTGTGATTTGTGCTCAAGAATTCAGGCAAGTAAACTCTGTTTCTTGCTCACTCAGTGAAAGCATATATTCAATTCTTTTTGCATGATATATGAGTTTTTAAAGACTTGAAGTTAAGCTTCGGCTGTTCTTCAAAACCAGAAAAGTTCATGCTCTATTTTCATGAAAGGTACGTTCCTACTGTAATTTGATCCAGAAATGTTTTAGAAAATGGTTTGATCATGTTCGTCCAGTATTTTTTGAGTGTTCTTTAGATATTTAATCGAAGTAGCTCACAAGTAGCTTATTCGATTATTTCTAGAAATTTCTTGAGATATTTGAATTCTTTAGACGAAGTAAACTGTTGTGATTCATGTTCATCCCTATGGTTAAGTCTGAAATCTGGTTCTTAAACCAACAACTGATATGTCAATATTGAAAATATTCTAAGTGTTGTAATCAGCTGTTAGCAGATTCTACATGGTTAATGTTCATCAGCTGTTGCATTTGTTGGTCAGCTGTTGTATGTTCTTGTTTGTATTCAGCGGTTGTCAGCTGTCGCATTGTTCGAGTTCAGTAATTGTGATCAGCCGTTGTACTATTTCATGTTCAACTGTTGCTTTATGTTCGACTGTCGTCAGCTGTTGTTTTGTTAATCCTCGGCTGTTGTCAGCAGTTGCATTAGTTCATGTACAACTGTTACCTCGTTGGCACTCATCTGCTGTCAGCTGTTGCGTTGTTTTAACAGTGCTCAGCTGTTGGTTTGTTCAACAACTGAAATTATTTATTTAAGTTGTGTTGACTCCGACATTGACCAATAGGTATTTTGTATAGTTCCCTTCTTTCGATGTTCATTTCTTCAACAGATACTTACTGTTCATTTCTTCAACAGATAGTTACTGTTCATTTCTTCATCAGATATGTCAGGCCTCGTGCTCTAAACAAAGTAAAAACACACAAACACATGCGGAAGCTATCAAAAAGCGGGTAAAATTTTTGCTTTTGGCCTGACGGTTTAAACAATATAATTTAAAATACCGCAATACTCAGAATATATCCCAGTTTATAAAAACAACCAACAGTATAGCATAACAACAGCAACAACAACATGTATCAGACTCCAACAATAATACAACACCAAAGCACAGGGCATCCCCTGGCTAACTGTACTGATACATATAAATATGCTATACGCTACTGGGATACTCTAACCACCAGCTGGGTTAAAACCACGACCAGCTGTAAAACCTTGATTCCCTGGAAACAACACAAACAGAGAAAACAACCAAGCCCCAGAGGGACATGGGGTCAAACCCCAGTACGGAGAGCAAATGAAATAGCTAAAAGAAATGCATAAGATAAAATGCAGATGCTATGCATGAGACACCGGATAACAGCTGAAGGCTACAACCAACAAGGGAGCCAAGGAACTCAAACATAGCTCTGCGAGATCAGCAACGAATCAGTGGCCACGGGGTGTGTTCAAAGTGTGGTAATGAGCCACTCGCCTTGACACTACACCCAAATACTAGATGCAACAAACAACTCAACCTGTCGTTGCCTCGCCCATGAACTGTGGCAGTTAACCACTCGGCGCATGGTGGCTAACAAATCCCAGCAGGGAGATGAGAGTGCGGTATTTCCGCTCGCCCTCGCATCCTGGTAAGAAACAACAGCAATACAATGGAATACAAAGCGATAGCTGCAACAGAAATATGAATGCAATATGGGAAATGCGTGTATGCATAAACATAGCAGCTAAAATCAACAACAATCACATATGCACACAGCAACATCCACGGCCAACAGCCATCTAGCATTCAATCTCACGCCAATTCCCAGCTACATCAAGCTCAGATCCGTACCTTATACTTTCTGTGCAACAATTATCACAAAGGGATACCGAGAAATCTGATTAAAAACCTGCTAAACAACGAAGCATAATTCTCAGGGATGCTATCAGAAGCTCACGGATGGGAGCCACGCTCAACCAGCAACAATTCAACCCATACAACTAAACAGGAAGCTTAAACAAAGGCTAATACTAAGATCTCAACAACAATTCAAAGTTCTACCTCAACGACACAACACACGGCCGAAGACAACAACTTCGCGATCTCGCTCTATCCAACAACAGCCTCCAAGAATGGTATAGAAAGGAAGAGATTCTCAAGAGGAATCCAACGCTACCTCGAACGTATCAAAAAAAGGCCGACAACGATGGCAATTCACCTGAAAAGCTCACGGTGAACAGAACTAGGGTTCGAAGAACAAAGGTCGACAACCAAGATAATATTTCGCTATGTATGGGATCTGGTACTTGAAATTGAAGACCAAGTCTTCCTTAAATACACACGTAAAACCTGGTTAAAATCATCCACCGACAAAACCAGTCGACGCACGCTAAAAATACAACCAGCAGATGCAATGAAACCAACTGCTGAATTCTCAAACAACGCTAATCAAAACGGTGTCGCAGCGACTTAACAAAACGACGTCGCACCGTTTACGTCATCAAATCTGCCATCAGCTGGTCACCCCAACACCAGCGACTGGTTTCCTTTCATAACGCCAACACTTGAAACGCGGCGTTTCAACTAATCTAAACGGCGTCGCTTAACAACGTCAGCAAATCTGCCGAACTACACAAATTCAACGACTGATCGCTACTAAGGCAAACACACTAGCTGCTGATTTCTTAGAGCTAACCAAAACGACGTCGCCTCCACTAATCCAAACGACGGCGTTTAGCACTTCGCTACAGGAGCTTGCTGCTAATAGACATCACTCAGCAGATACCTCATAAAACGTCGCCGTTTTGAAGTTCCCTAGCGCTCTCTGCTGAATCCACATAAGCGTTGCTGCTGGCAGACTTTTCCAACGACTGGTTACTAACGCCAAAACGACGGCGTTTGATCTCTCGCATGCAATTACATGATACGACTGGTTTTGACCACCAACCAGCTGCTAGCTCACAAAACCAGCTTTTACCTCCAAAACTCAAAAATACGAAAACTTCCAGAATTACTCTAAATGTGATTTCTGACCCGAAAATGCAAACCAAACTTACAAACAGAGATCTGAACCACCAGAAATCTCTAAAAACCGATTAATTCCAACCAAATTAATCTTATACAATTCCAGGTCTCACATTTCTCCCCCACTAAAAAGGATTTCCACTTAACCACGTCAGCAAATCTTCCGAACTACACAAATGCAACGACTGATCGCTACTAGGGCAAACACACTAGCTGCTGATTTCTTAGCGCTAACCAAAACGACGTCGCCTCCACTAATCCAAACGACGACTTTTAGCACTTCGCTACAGAAGCTTGCTGCTAACAGACAACACTCAGCAGATACCTCATAAAACATCGCCGTTTTAAAGTTCCCTAGCGCTCTCTGCTGAATCCATGTAAGCGTTGCTGCTGGCAGACTTTGCCAACGACTGGTTACTAACGCCAAAACGACGGCGTTTGATCTCTCGCATGCAATTACACGCTACGACTGGTTTTCACCACCAACCAGCTGCTATCTCACAAAACCAGCTTTTACCTCCAAAACTCAAAAATACGAAAACTTCCAGAATTACTCTAAATGTGATTTCTGACCCGAAAATGCAAACCAAACTTACAAACAGAGATCTGAACCACCAAAAATCTCTAAAAACCGTTTAATTCCAACCAAATTAATCTTATACAATTCCAGGTCTCACATTTCTCCCCCACAAAAAAAGGATTTCGTCCCCGAAATCACAACAACAACTCTGGAACACAACACAGCAACAAAATACAAAACAGAAACTCGCCTAACACAAGGCGAAGAGTTCAAGATAACTGAGCAAACTATTAATAACAACTAGGGAAGAAATACAACCAAAAGCTACGACTGCTGGAAATTTAGCTCAGCTCAACAGCAAACAGATGCGGCCACTCGCTCTGCATCTTTTCTTCCAGCTCCCAAGTAGCCTCTTCCCTGCCATGTTTGGTTTGCTCACCATTACCAAAGAATGGTCTTATTTCTCAGTTGTTTCTCTTTTCTGCCAAGGATCTGCAAGGGATATTCCTGATAGCTCAACTTCGTCAGTTCAAGGACATGAGACGGATCTGGCTCATACTTCCTCAACATGGAAACATGAAAGACGTCATGTAGAGAGGACAACTCTGGCGGCAACAACAGCCGATACGCTAAAGGGACAATCCTCTCAACATTCTCATAAGGTCCAACGTAACGAGGGGCTAACTTTCCCTTG